>WNWK01020981.1:0-34835 GCA_009830355.1 Cherax destructor | reverse complement strand
AGGGGTGATGGCTACTTCACTTCAACATATAACTCTTACCTCTGGCACACCATTCTGCCCAGAACCATATAAAAAAGCCCAGTCTCTACCACCAACTCACCAGCATCCAGCCATATTGGAGAAGTCAGCCAGAGAAACAAACAAAAGAATTTCAACAAGCACAACAAACAAAATAATGTCAAAAGCACAATTCCTACTACCGCAATACTGTTTTCTCACACCTTATTTACTTTTAAAAAAAATACAACTTTATAAACTACTTATTTAAATATGTGTATACTATAACCTATTATATTGAGAAAATCAGGTTGATTCAGCTTCTTTTTATGTCTTAAGGGTGGCCTGACCTCAAGACCTCATTAACAAAATTGTGATCAATTCAATATAATTAGGTATTCCTGATATTGTTACTTAAATACATCAATGCATGTTGGGTCCTATAGCCCCATAACACCCCCACCTCCAGACAAAGTCTCCAAAAAGCTAGCCTTGTCCCTCAGGATACGGCTAGTAAAAAAAATGTACCTTAGCCCAAAGGTGGTAGAAGACAACTAGAAGTTTACATATTACCCAACCATAATTACTCTTCACTTTACTGTTATTTACTATGTACTCATCATACTGACTGATGTACCTGCGACTATGTACCTGCGACTATGTACTTGCGACTATGTACCTGCGACTATGTACCTGAGACTATATACCTGAGATTGTTTACAAATATTCATAGCTCCACTGAACCTGCCCCGATTATACATGCAATTCCACCCATACCATACAAAACCATGACTGGACAATACTGGAACAGATTGCAGAAGTTTTGAGAAAAACAGTTCAACCATATCCACATACTGAAAGGTGTAACCATTAACTACTTTAGTGGTTTCTAATTATAACACATTTTTACAATGCAAGAACTGCACACAATGCCTGTTAGCCCTACTAACAATGGAGTTAGGTGTTACCTTACCGACCGGCAGTCAGGGGTTCGTCATCAGACCCGATGTTTGACTGCCAAGCCGGCTTGACTGACAGTGTCAACGAGACTCTCCCCTATTCAACACTGGAGAGTTCGAAAAATAAACACATAAGCAGTATAATGTGATCCTTTATTGACAACGTTTGCCCACGCGTGCTTTATCAGATCACAGACAGATCTACCTGGAAAATGAGCAACATGGAGATATATATAGGGTACAGTCAGGTGGAGAATGCTGGGTCAGGTGGAAAGCTGCATGTAGTCTTAAAAGTAGTGTGATAGTTAAAAACATAGTGTGATTAAAGGACTGCAGTGTACCATTCTTGAGTTCTAGGTGGGATAGCGTTGAAGAGTTTCTTGGCAATAGGTTCAAGCTATGTTAGAAGCCATTATTCTAGTTGAGTTTTGATTACAGATGAGTGATGATTCTAGGATTCTTCGGTATTGCGTGTTGTCTTCTCTGGCGATGAGTCTTGCATTTCTGTAGTTGATTAAATGGTTATGTAAATTTCGGTGTTGAACCGGCATTTCTTGAGTCGTCAGATCTGCCTGCGTACTGGTGTTCTGAAATGTACGCAGGCACCACCAGTACGCAGGCAGATCTGACGACTCAAGAAATGCCTGTGTTCAACACCGAAATTTACATAACCATTGTCAACTACAGAAACGCAAGACTCATCGCCAGAAGACAACACAAACCGAAGAATCCTGAATCATCACTCATCTGTATATCAACAACTTCAGCCAGAACAACGGCTTCTAAACATAGCTGAACCTATTGCCAAGAACTTCTTCAATATCCACCTAGAACTCAAGAATGGCACACTGCAGGTCCTTTAAGTCACACTATGTTTTTAACTATCACTACTTTAAGACCACATGCAGCTTTCTCCACCTGCCCAGCTTTCCCCTGACTGTCCCTATATATCTCCATGTTGCTCATTTTCCAGGTAGCTCTGTGACTTCGATAAAGCCACTGCGTGGGCGAAACGTTGTCAATAAAGGATCACATTATCTGCTTATGTGTTTATTTTTCCATTGTGTCGGTATTTTATACCATTTATTTCCACTGGAGAGTTCACCAGCTCCCTGATATACTACTGGAGTTCGCCAGTCAGACCTGCGTGAGAGTTGCAGACTCTTGCAGTGTGGTGCTGGTGACAAGCCTACAGTGATCCAGTGCAGAAGAACTGGAAGCTTTATTCTCTCTAGACTTTGTTACTCGAGAGCAAAAATAGGCCATATAATTCATTCTGAGGAGGATACCAATGAACTCCAGGAGGATTTGGACAAATTAATGTCTTGGTCTGAAAAGTGGCAGATGAAGTTCAATGTGGACAAGTGTAAGGTGCTAGTCATTGGTAATGAAAATATCCTCGAATTTATAAACTAGGTGAAGTTGAGCTTGATCATACAGAATGTGAAAAAGACTTGGGAGTCATGGTAAGCAGGAATTTAAAGCCAAGACAACAGTGCCTATGTGCAGCAATAAGGCTAACAGATTACTAGGATTTATTTCAAGAAGTATAAGCAACAGAAGTCCAAAGTTATTTTACAGCTCTATACATCACTAGTGAGACCTCATTTGGATTATGCAGCTCAGTTTTGGTCTCCTTACTACAGGATGGATATAGATTCATTGGAGAAAATACAAAGAAGAATGACTAAAATGATTTACAGTATAGGAAATCTCCGTGTGAAGATAGACTTAGAGCGTTGAATCTCCACTCTCTGGAGAGACGTAGAATGAGGAGATATCATCGAGGTGTATAAGTGGATGATGGGCATAAACAAAGGAGATATTAATAAAATACTGAGGATATCGAACCAAGTAAGAACCAGAAATAACGGATTTAAATTGGATAAATTTAGATTTAGAAAGGACATAGGCAAGTACTGGTTTTCGAACAGAGTTGTAGATGCGTGGAACAATCTTCCGATTAGGGTGATAGAGGCTAGGACCTTGGGTGGCTTTAAAAAGAGATTGGACAAATATATGAGTGGGAGGGGCTGGGTTTGATTGGTGTCGTGGGTGCAGGAGTGAATTCTTAGGTAGTTTTGGAATGAGATTAATAAGTTGAGGAAGCCTAAAGAACAAATGGATTTGACAGTTAAAAATAGGAGGAGAGTTATTAAATGGAGAGTTAGAGGTATCGGGAAGATGGAGAAATATTTTGAGGATTTGTTAAATGTTGATGAAGACAGGAAGCTGTGATTCCGTGTGTAGGGCAAGGAGGAATAACATCTTGTAGGAGTGTGGAAGAGCCAGTTGTGGGTGTAGGGAAGTTCGTGAGGCAGTGGGTAGAATGAAGGGGTAAGGCAGCTGGGATTGATGGGATAAAGATAGAAATGTTAAAAGCAGATGGGGATATAATTTTGGAGTGGTTGGTGCTATTATTTAATAAATGTATGGAAGGGTAAGGTACCTAGGGATTGGCGAGAGAGCGTGTATTGTTCCTTTGTATAAAGGCAAAGGGGACAAAGAGAGTGCAAAAATTATAGGGGAATAAGTCTGTTGAGTGTACCTGGTAAAGTGTATGGTAGAGTTATTATTGAAAGAATTAAGAGTAAAACAGAAAGCAGGATAGCAGATGAACAAGGGGCTTTAGGAAAGGTAGGGGGTGTGTAGACCAAGTGTTTACAGTGAAACATATAGGTGAACAGTATTTGGATAAGGGTAAAGATGTTTTTGTGGCATTTATGGATTTGGAAAAGGCGTATGATAGGGTAGATAGGGGGCAATGTGGCAGATGTTGCAGGTGTATGGAATAGGAGGAAGGTTAATGAAAGCAGTGAAGAGTTTTATGAGGATAGTGAGGCTCAGGTTAGAGTGTGTAGGAGGAAGGGTCTATTTCCCAGTAAAAGTGGGCCTTAGACAAGGATGTGTGATGTCACCGTGGTTGTTCAATATATTTATAGATGGGGTTGTAAGAGAAGTGAATGCGAGGGTCTTGGCAAGAGGTGTTGGGCTAAAAGATAAAGAAGCAAATACAAAGTGGGAGTTGTCACAGTTGCTTTTTGCTGATGACACTGTGCTTTTGGGAGATTCTGAAGAGAAGCTGCAGAGGTTGGTGGATGAATTTGGTAGGGTGTGTAAAGAAGAAAATTGAAAGTGAATATAGGAAAGAGTAAGGTGATGAGGATAACAAAAAGAATAGGTGACGAAAGATTGGATATCAGATTGGAGGAGAGAGTATGGAGGAGGTGAATGTATTCAGATATTTGGGAGTGGACATGTCGGCGGATGGGTCTATGAAGGATGAGGTGAATCATAGAATTGATGAGGGGAAAAGGGTGAGTGGAGCACTTCGGAGTCTGTGGAGACAAAGATATGTGGAAGATGGCTAATGTAATTCCTATTTTTAAAGCAGGGGACAAGTCACTACCGTCAAACTACCGCCCAATAAGCCTGACCTCAATTGAGGCAAATTACTAGAGTCAATTATAGCTGATATTATTAGAGCCATCTAGATAACCATAATTTGATTAATGATACCCAGCATGGATTCACGAGGGCCGTTCCTGCCTATCTAATTTATTAACCTTCTTCAGTAAAGCTTTTGAGGCTGTTGATCACGATAAAGAATTCGATATTGTTTATTTAGACTTTAGTAAGGCTTTTGATAGAGTACCGCACCAGAGACTGTTAAAGAAAGTGGCAGCTCATGGCATTGGGGGAAAAGTGCTGTCATGGATCGAGTCATGGCTCACCAATAGGAAGCAGAGAGTGTGCATAAATGGGGTTAAATCCGAATGGGGACTTGTAACAAGTGGTGTTCCACAGGGATCAGTCTTAGGCCCATTGTTATTTATAATATATCAATGACCTTGATGAGGAATTACTAGTGATATGAGCAAATTCGCCGACGACACGAAGATAGGTAGGATAATTGATTCAAACATAGACGTCATAGAACTTCAGGAAGATTTAGACAAACTTAATTCGTGGTCAGAAAAGTGGCAGATGCAGTTCAATGTAGATAAATGCAAGGTTCTGAAGCTGGGGAGTGTCCATAACCCAAGCACTTATAAGTTAAATAACGTAGAACTTAGCCATACAGATTGCGAGAAGGACTTGGGGGTGATGGTAAGCAGCAACCTTAAACCAAGACAGCAATGCCTAAGCGTACGTAATAAGGCAAATAGATTACTGGGATTTATATCAAAAGTGTTAGCAACAGAAGTCCAGAGGTTATATTACAGCTTTATACATCATTAGTAAGGCCTCACCTAGATTACGCAGCTCAGTTCTGGTCTCCATATTACAGAATGGACATAAATTCGTTAGAAAACATTCAGCGTAGAATGACTAAATTAATACATAGCATTAGAAATCTTCCTTACGAAGAAAGATTGAAGACCCTAAAATTACATTCACTTGTAAGACGTAGAATGAGGAGACATGATCGAGGTATACAAGTGGAAAATGGAGTATTAACAAAGGGGATATAAATAAGGTCTTGAGGATATCTCTCCAAGAAAGAACCCGCAATAATGGATTCAAGTTAGATAAGTTTAGATTTAGAAAGGATATAGGAAAGTATTGGTTTGGAAATAGGGTAGTTGATGAGTGGAACAGTCTGCCTAGTAGGGTTATTGAAGCTAGGACCTTGGGTAGTTTCAAATTTAGGTTGGATAAATTCATAGGGAGAGGGGTTGGATTTGAGTGGGACTCGTGCATGAGTGGGTAGAATTGTCAAAGCTTATTTCTTGGGTAGCATTGAAAATTGGGTTGAGCAAATATTCTGTTAGTGGGACGGATTGTGAAGGACCTGCCTAGTATGGGCCAACAGGCCTGCTGCAGTGTTCCTCCTTTCTTATGTTCTTATGTTCTTATGGAAGTAAAGAGGGGAATGTATGAGAGTATAGTTATACCAACGCTCTTATATGGGTGTGAAGCATGGGTGATGAATGTTGCAACGAGGAGAAGGCTGGAGGCAGTGGAGATGTCATGTCTGAGGTCAATGTGTGGTGTGAATATAATGCAGAGAATTCGGAGTTTGGAAATTAGGAGGAGGTGCGGGATTACCAAAACGATTGTCCAGAGAGCTGAGGAGGGGTTGTTGAGGTGGTTTGGACATGTAGAGAGAATGGAACGAGACAGAGTGACTTCGAGAGTGTATAATCTGTAGTGGAGGAAGGCAGGGTAGGGGTCGGCCTAGGAAAGGTTGGAGGGAGGGGGTAAAGGAAGTTTTGTGTGCGAGGGCTTGGACTTCCAGCAAGCATGTGTGAGCGTATTTGATAGGAGTGAATGGAGGCATATGGTTTTTAATACTTGACGTGCTGTTGGAGTGTGAGCAAAGTAACATTTATGAAGGGATTCAGGGAAACCGGCAGGCCGGACTTGAGTTCTGGAGATGGGAAGTACAGTGCCGGCACTCTGAAGGAGGGGTGTTAAGGTTGCAGTTTTATAACTGTAGTGTAAAGCACCCTTCTGGCAAGACAGTGATGGAGTGAATGATGATGAAAGTTTTTCTTTTTCGGGCCACCCTTCCTTGGTGGGAATCGGCCGATGTGTTAATAAAAAAAAAAATTGTGGTTTTGATAAGGACCTGCCTTGTATGGGCCAGTAGGCCTTCTGCAGTGTTCCTCCATTCTTATGTTTATGTTCTGTACTTGTGATGTTTGCAAGGCCAAGTACAGTTGATGAGGACACTGTAATGAGGAGAGTGGCAAGTCTGGTCACCAGAATCTACTAGGTAATTCATCATACTGACTGATGTACCTGCGACTATGTACCTGCGACTATGTACTTGCGACTATGTACCTGCGACTATGTACCTGAGACTATATACCTGAGATTGTTTACCCGGAGATTGTTACCCGGAGTGTCAGGTTTTTAGTGGTGTATCCAGAGAGTTTGTGACGGTGGCACGACACAAGTTAAGAGTCGTGTGTTTGGTGTGTGTCAAGACACGGTGCACAGGTTTTATTAGAGATGGGTTCATGATGCAGGGGGCGTGCCATATGGCACAGAGAAGGTGTCGTGTGACACAGCGATGGAGTCTTATGGTACAGGGAGATCGGGTGTCGTGGAACCCCGTAAGCGTTCCATAAGACAGAGATAAGGGTGTCTGAGGACACGGTGGAGAAGGAGTATCATGACGAGGTATGGTAGTGTCCTGCGTGACACGATGATGGCAGCGACTTGATAAGCACTGAGTATATGATTTTACTTCTGGTATTTTAGTGTACTATGATTGTGTATATAAATATGTTTTTACACAGATTAAAAGATTATGTTTTTATTCAGATTATATGTTTTTATATTAATAATAATATATATAATATAATAAATATTGAAAATCTGATTTTACTTAGTATCCCAAACAGTCGTTTATTACAAATGTTTCTTTTTTTGTAATAATGCCCACTGTGAAAGCCAGCACCGACAGTCCTGTGCCTCCACTGCGGTAATCCAGCAAGCAACTGGTACTCCAGGATGGCATCTTCCTGATCAGGAGATGAGAGTAGAGTCAAACCCAGAGCAGTCAGGTATACACCAGGCAGAAACTTCACAAAAACATGTCAAGGTGTCTCTCACGTGGTGGCCGAACCAAACAGTGAGACTTACCAGTCAACACTCAAGATCCTATAATGGTCAGGCACTTACGCCCATCTTCCGAGGACGTCACTCCACACAGATCCTCCAACCTTTTAAAGAGGAAACGGATACAGAACATGGAGGGGTCCACGGGACCACAAAGGCAAATCCGTTTGACCGTTTCATACTTACTTACACCAAGACACAACTATACCACATACCTTCCTGGACTTTTCACGTCACCGAAGGTTGTCAACCTCTGCCTCAACTCACAAATACGTATACCCTGACTCTCGACATTTTTTTGGCTCCGACTCCTCTCCTTCACAGTGGGATGGCTGGTAGGGAGCACTCAGGCCCGCCAAGAGTTCACCACTGCAAAAAACAACAAGGTCAGCACAAGACAAACGCTATGTACAAAGCATGCACCATGTATCTACATGAAACATCTAGAGAGAGCATCAGCAACCACATTCTCTGAGCCTTTTATATATTTAACTTCCAATTTAAAAGATTGATAGACAACCCACAGTGAAAAATTTCTTTCATGTGGCAAAATGGTGACTCTTAGTAACAATATTATCAATTCTGCAACTTCTTGCAGTACAAACACAAACACCAAAACATCTTTCTGCCCTCAGGCTGTTTACATCAAGTTTACAAAAATACCTTCACGTTCCATCTCACACATAAATTTTAAGTACACAATGAACCCAATTGGCATTGAGCACATGGAAATGGTATTGGCACACAGACCATAGAAATAACATCTTCTTGCCTCATGCTTATTTTTTCTAATACTTTTGCATCTCTTAATGCATCAGTATCAATCTTTCTAAACCAGCAAACCTTAGTTATTAAATGTACCTTGTGGCAGTCAGTGTATATGCTCAAGGTGCCATCTAAGTGGGAACCATGAAGCATGGGAATGCCCACTGACTCTCACTAAGCACTACAAACTGGTATTGAAAGAATTTCACTTCTTCCTCCATATCCCAGTTTTCATAAAGATTTTTCACACAATAATTGGTGAATGGGCTCAGCTTCCTTAACAGTTACCTCATGGAGTTTTAACTTTACCCCTTTAGTGACATTCCAAACTTTTACAAGATTCTCCGGTGGCTGAGCCAACTCTCCGACATTTTCCTCAGCAAGACCAAACATGTGTTTCCCAAAATCTTTTACAAATATGGAATTTCTTAAATACACTTTGGCCATTTCATACAGATTACTGTTTTGCACCCCTTTACATTCCATTAAAACATTGGTCACTCTAGATTTTTAATCTAACTTTAAACCCTTTAACCAGTTACTGTGTACATTACCCGCATTCTTTTCTTGTTCGGGTGTGTGGGTTTTATACCTTACTCTTGAGAGCTTTCCCCACACCATGGTCAGCTCACAGCAACTTGCCATAGAAATTTTGACTTGAATTGGCTCCAATGCCAGCACCTCATCTCCAGTCTCCAGAACATTATGGTCCTCCTTACGGTCCCACATCATCATTTGGGTCTGGTTGATGGGCACGTTCACTGGTACCATCCACTTCATACAAGCTAAACAGTATCTGAAACTGAGAAAAAGCTCCGAGGGGAAAGCATCATCATCCTCCCATAGCCAATAGCTCAGATATTCCAGAGTTCTTCCCCACTCAGCAGTTACACAGAGAGGGATCCTCTCATCCCAGTTGTTAGTATTGTCTATACTATAGGCTTGCATCATTGTCTTTAGGGTTTGATGGAATTTCTCTATTTTCCCTTGAGATGGAGGGTGATAGATAGCTGAAAAGTTAGGCTTTACCTCTAACCCCTTTAACACATTCCTAAATAATTCTGAGGTAAAGTTAGACCCTTGATCTGTGTGTACCTCCCGAGGAAAGCCAATATGAAAAAAGAACTTCATCAAAGCCCTTAAGACTACATGAGCTGTCATCTTATGTAGAGGGCCTGCTTCCAGGTACCTGGTAGTGGAGCAAATAATTGTGAGTAAATAATCATTTCCCATTCTGGTCCCTGGGATTGGACCAACAATCACCAGGTGAAGGGTTCACCTGGTGATCCAAACTGTGGATATGACCTATACTTCCACTAGTGCAGTGGTTCTTAACTGGTGGTCCATGGTGACATTTTGGGAGGTCCACAGAATGTTCACTATATTTGGTAATAAACTCAAGATTGGTGCGTATAGTCTTAAATTTATCGAAAATAAAGCGTGGATAAGCGATATGCGCAAGGAAAACGTTGCAAGGAAAAGTGAAATAATCATATTTCAAAGAAAAAATGTTGGCGTATACTTCATAGTTTCAAAATTATATTTATTAGAAAGAAATTTAACAGCAAAATGTTAGATATGTATTCATTCACTTTTCAGGAAATTATGTTTGCATTAAATATATTATTTTATATAACTTCTTGAATTTATGTTTAAGAAATATATTCCAAATAAAATTGTCTGTTGTCTTTGTTTTGCCGGAGGTCGATCACCATGCCCAGCCCTTCTAGGGCAGGGTAGGTGCCAAGGCTGGAGCTTGCTACCATCTGCGGCTCGCAAGCCTGCCCTTCCCGTCAGCCTCTTTGGGGCGGGGAAGGTGGCAGACCAGAGGGGCCTAGCAACTATCTACCTACCTGCCTCGTGCTTGTGGGCGAATATGGCTAGGCCTGGGACCAGTTGGTCCCACTGCTGAGGGGTACCCCCTCCCATGGGAGACTTCGGTCTCTGCTACTCCCACGCCAGGGAGCCGGAGCCGGGTCGCCATCTGGTAAAGACCCGGGCCGGCAGATTTCCCGGTGAATCAACACCTCCTCCTTTGTTTTGCCTTTATATATCATTACTAAAAAAATGAAATGGTCCACGATATTTTTATAATTGGGTTGGTGGTCCATGGGTTGAAACGAGTTGAGAACCACTGCACTAGTGGGTAACTAGTGAGTAACCTCTGGCCCATCATATAGTAACCTCTGGCCCATCATAGAGTAACCTCTGGCCCATCATATAGTAACCTCTGGCCCATCATAGAGTAACCTCTGGCCCATTACATAGTCACGTCTTACTATGGGTCCTGCCTACATGCGACGATATCTTCAACTGCTTCACCTTCCCTCTGGTTCCACTATACGAACCTTCATCTCTATGCCTCCGTATTAATGAAAAAAACTTGCTGCGTAATCAGCAAGAGAATATAGCTTTCACAGTATTTTTAATGCAAATTAGACCGGTTCATGTATTAGAGGATCTTAAAAGGTAACATTGTCATTTGTAAGTATCTTTCAATAGCATATTATTATCATCACATTTTTAGGTTGAATTAAACCTGTGGGGAGGGTATACCACCCCCGAAGACTAGGAGACAATCAGATTTGATAACATAAGAACATAAGAATGGAGGAACACTGCAGAAGGCCTACTGGCCCATACAAGGCAAGTCCTTATCAAAACCACCACTACCTAAGAATTTACTCCTGTACTCACGACACTAATCAAACCCAGCCCCTCCCATCATATATTTGTCCAATCTCTTTTTAAAGCCACCCAAGGTCCTAGCCTCTATCACCCTACTCGGAAGATTGTTCCACGCATCTACAACTCTGTTCGAAAACCAGTACTTGCCTATGTTCTTTCTAAATCTAAATTTATCCAATTTAAATCCGTTATTTCTGGTTCTTACTTGGTTCGATATCCTCAGTATTTTATTAATATCTCCTTTGTTTATGCCCATCATCCACTTGTACACCTCGATGATATCTCCCCTCATTCTACGTCTCTCCAGAGAGTGGAGATTCAATGCTCTAAGTCTATCTTCATATGGGAGATTTCTTATACTGTAAATCATTTTAGTCATTCTTCTTTGTATGTTCTCCAATGAATCTATATCCATCCTGTAGTAAGGAGACCAAAACTGAGCTGCATAATCCAAATGAGGTCTCACTAGTGATGTATAGAGTTGTAAAATAACTTTTGGACTTCTGTTGCTTATACTTCTTGAAATAAATCCTAGTAATCTGTTAGCCTTATTGCGCACATTTAGGCACTGTTGTCTTGGCTTTAGATTTCTGCTTACCATGACTCCCAAGTCTTTTCACATTCTGTATGATCAAGCTCAACTTCACCTAGTTTATAAATTCGAGGGGTATTTTCATTACCAACGACTAGCACCTTACACTTGTCCACATTGAACTTCATCTGCCACTTTTCAGACCAAGACATTAATTTATCCAAATCCTCCTGGAGTTCATTGGTATCCTCCTCAGAATGAATTATACGGCCTATTTTTGTATCATCAGCAAATTTACTCATGTCACTTGCAATTCCTTCATCAAGGTCATTTATGTAAATTATGAACAACAATGGGCCCAAAACTGATCCTTGTGGAACGCCACTGGTGACAAATCCCCATTCAGATTTGACCCCATTAATGAAAACTCTCTGCTTTCTATTGGTAAGCCATGCCTCTATCCATGCTAGAACTTTACCTCCTATACCATGAGCTGCCACCTTTCTTAAGAGTCTCTTGTGAGGTACTCTATCGAAGGCCTTACTGAAATCCAAGTAAACTATATCATATTCTTTATCACTGTCTACTGCCTCAAATGTTTTATTGAAAAACGTCAGTAAATTTGTCAGGCAGGAACGACCTCTCGTAAACCCATGCTGAGATTCATTAATCAAATTATGTTCTTCAAGGTGACTTCTGATAATATCAGCTATAATTGATTCTAATAATTTGCCTACTATAGACGTGAGGCTTATTGGACGGTAATTTGATGGACTGGACTTATCCCTGATTTGAATATAGGAACTACATTAGCTATCTTCCACATCTCTGGCACAACACCAGTTAGGATGGACGTGTTAAACACATTCGTTAATGGCTGACTAAGTTCCATCTTGCATTCTTTAAGTACCCTGGAAAACAACTCGTCGGGTCCTGGGGACTTATTTTGCTTCAGTTTATCTATCTGTTTGATAACCATATCCCTCGTGACAGTAATATTAGTTAATTTGAATTCTTCAGGAACTGAATAATTGTTAATTTCTGGAATCTCATTTACGTCTTCTTGTGTAAAGACTGACAAAAAATAGTCATTAAATAGAGAACACATTTCCAGTTCGTTATCCGTCAGCTGTCCATTCCCAATTTTCAGAGGTCCTACCTTTTCCCTCACCTTCGTCCTGTACACTTGAAAGAACCCTTTTGGATTAGTCTTTGATTCATTAGCAACCTTAATCTCATAGTCACGTTTAGCCTTTCTAATCCCCTTTTTACTTCTCTTTTCAACTGAACATATTGGTCAATAAGGTTAACATCTCCTCTTTTGATGCGCCTATAAATTCCTCTTTTCTCCCTAATAGATGTTTTAGCCTCCTGTTAATCCATTTGGGATCGTTATTATTTGACCTAAATTCTCTCTGGGGAATAAACATACTCTGTGCACGTTGTACATTATTAAGAAAAAATCATAAACGCAGATCCCATCGTAATCGTTAGCTAGATTACCCCAGTCGAGATTAGACAGGTGTTCCCTAAGTCCAATATAATCGGCAGAACGAAAATCAGGAACTTTTACCGTATTATCCCTATTCTCGTACTCCCATGTAATATTAAAGTAATGGATTTGTGATCACTAGCTCCAAGCTCTTCAGTGATCTCCAGATTATTTACAAGAGTTTCTTTATTTGACAAGACTAGGTCGAGCAAATTATTACCTCTGGTAGGCTCCGTCACACACTGCTTCAGAAAACAGTCCTGAACTACTTCCATAAAGTCACTGGACTCCAGATTACCGGTCAAAGAAGTCCAGTCAATTTGACTAAAGTTAAAATCCCCTACTAACACTACGTTATTGTGCCTAGAAGCCCTAACAATTTCGTCCCAAAGAAGTCTCCTCTATCGTGATCCAAGCCTGGAGGTCGGTATATTACACCTAGAATCAGTTTTCTTGACCTTCTAGAAACTCTACCCAAACAGATTCTGTTAATGATCCATCTATTTTTATGCCTGTTTTTATGCAGCAATTTATATTTTCTCGTACATACAATGCAACTCCACCCCCTTTCCCATTATATCTATCTACATGGAACAACTTAAACCCCTGAATATGACACTCAGCAATCATATCCCGACTCTTGGTATTATACCATGTTTCAGTTATTGCAATGACATCAAAGTTCCCAGCACATGCTACCAAACGTAATTCGTTAATTTTATTTCTGGCGCTTCGACAGTTAGTATAAAATACATTGATATGTATCTTCTTGTGAACCTTTTTCAGCTTTTGTTTTACACAATTTCTGTTACTATCATTACCCTGTGTCACTCGATTACTGTTATTGTTATGATTTATGATATCAAAGCCTGAATCAATATTTTGGCCCTCATTATTTACCATTCCTAAACCCATACCTCTAACTAATCCTAGTTTAAAGCCCTAACAACATCCTCAACTGAGCTAGAGAAATCCTACACCTTCCCTGGATAAGTGAACCCCATCCCTGGCATACATGTCATTTCGGCCATAGAAGTGGTCCCAGTTGTAATGAATGGGACTGCATTATCCTTACAGTGTTTGTCCAGCCAGCAATTTATACCAATCGCTCTGGACAGCCATTCATTTCCCAAAACCCCTTCTTGGCAAAATGCCACATATAACAGGGCTCCCTCCCTTCTTCCTAATGATGTCTATTGCTGCCTTATACCTACTAACTAAATCCTCACTTCTACGCTTGGATACATCATTGCCTCCAGCACTGAGGCAGATAATAGGATTGATCCCATTACCATGCATGATGTTGTCAAGTCGGCTAACAATGTCTTCCATCCCAGCCCCAGGAAAGCAAACCCTCTGTCTCCTACTCCTATCTGTTTAAGCAGAAGGCCCTATCCATATATCTAACTTGGCTATCCCCAACAACAACAATGTTTTTACCTTCCTTGGTACAGTTCGTCGTGACGTTCCCAGTAGTCGACTCACATTCGTCTGGTAGCACAGAAAAGGAGTTCGAAGTTTCCACAGCAGTCTCTTTCTTCTTCGTCGTTCTACCTCTCCATTCGTCTTCTTGATCTTCAACTTCGTCCCATGCTGTCCGGCCACTGCCCAGGTTCCTTCTTGACCTGAGGACTCACAACAGGAGGACTACTACGAATCCTCTTGTTTTCCTCCGTCAATCGCCGTATCTCAAGCTTCGCTACCCTCAATTCCTCCTTAAGCTGCTGGTAAAGTTGCTCAATAGGGGCATCTTGATTCAGTCCACAGGAGTACACTAGACACGTCTTCACTGAGCTAAGAACAGGTCACCACTGAGCTAAGAACAGGTCAATTACAGTCCCACTCAGTAAGTCGTATTTTCATTGAACAGAGCTTATCATACCAATATTGACCGCACTGTCCTAAGCTTAATGCTCTACATAGGAGACTGTTCTCTACACTGCCCATATTTCACAAACAAATTTTCATTCCTTGTGCAAATTAAATTATAGTGGGATCCCGTCATGGGTTCTTCATGGAGGAATCCTTGGCCTTATTTCATATCTATTAAATACCATCTTAGAAACGAGCAATTCCTCATGCTAGCAATCTCATGATGTAACAAGAGAACTAGTTACGGCATTTAATCGAAACGTTTCGCCTACACGTGAACTTCTGTCAATGAGTATCAGAAAGACCAATCGGATGTAAACATTGTTGATATTGCAGAATTAACATATGTTAAGTAAAGGACACAATTGCAACTAATGTGACATTTTATTGTGGCAACGTTTCGCTCTCCAGGAGCTTTCTCAAGCCGTTACAAGCGATAAATGGACATAGTTGGTATATATATACTGTCAAGGTGAGGTGAAAAACTAGTGGTGTTAGAAATAGTAGTGATATAAGTAGTATTAGTAGTAGTAGTAGTAGTAGAAGTAATACAATAAGGTAGAACAATCAATATGCACATGAGTAAAAGGTGATAAAACAAATACTTGGGTAGTATAACAATAGGTTAGACAAATATTTCTGCTGGAGGTTGAAATATAGAAGGCCAGTAGGAGTGTTCCACATCTACGATGTGCTAAATAACAGGAGAGACTATGTGATGGTAGGGTTTACTGTTTTCAGGAGGATTCTTGCTAAGACTTCAGAGATGGTGAAGCTGCCTTTGTTTTGTTTAATTGTGTTAGAAACAGAGATAAGTGCTGATTCAAGGCATTTTCGTCTACGGAAATTAGTTTCTTTGATTACTAGTCGGGCGTCTTTGAATTTCATGAGATGATTGTTGGAATTTCGGTGTTGTACGCAGGCGTTGTTCAGGTTATCGTTTCTGCATGCATTCATGTGTTCATTGATGCGTGTCTCGAGGTTTCTTGCTGTTTCTCCTACATAAATTCTGTCGCAGCCTCCACAGGGTATAGTGTAGACCCCTGCGTTGACTGGTTCATGGTGCTTGGATCTAGTCTGGTTAGATCCTTAATAGAAGTACTTGAAGCGATAACGACTCTAGTGTTAGCTTGTGCAAATACTTTAGAAATGTTGGATGCAACCTGGCTGTTGGGAAGAATTATAACTTTGTTTGGAGTGGAGTTGACGCGTGGAGAATTAATGATCTGAAGAGCTCTTTTCTTGCAATCTTTGATGAAAAAGGAAGGAAAATGTAAATCAGTGAAGGTTTGGTGAATGTATGTAGCATTCCTCGTCAAGAAACTCAGGACTACAAATTCGGTAAGCTCTTAGGAAGAATCCGATGATGATACCTCTTTTGGTCTTAGTATCTTGACTGGAATAGAAGTGTGAGGTCATTTTATTTGTAGGTTTCGGTAAACTTGAAATCTTAGGTTGTTATCTACTTTGTGGATGAGGACGTCTAGAAAGGGTAGCTTGTCATTGGATCTTCTTCTAGTGTAAACTGGATCGCCGGTTCAACTGCGTTGAGCCTTGCCTGAAGATTCCGTACATCAAAACGTTTGGGAGTTATTACGAGGACGTCGTCTACGTAACGTAACCAAGTGACGCTTGAGGGGATGATGTTGGCGAAGTGTTCAGCCTCTAGTGTTCCATGTATAAGTTAGCTAAGACGGCACTGATGGGGACCCCATTCCCATGCCGTATGTTTGTTTGTAGAGCCTGTTACTGAAAGAAAAACAGTTGAAATTAACACAGAGTTCAATAAGGTCAACAAAATCTCCGGGAGGAAGAGGAAAGTTAAGAGTCAATGCATTGGAAAATTCGTTGACTTCGTCGTAGAACCTCGATAGCTTTGTAGTAGGTACTTTAGTGAAGAGGAAGTCACGTCCAAACTGCTTAGTTTCTTGTTCGGATGGAGAGATTTCGGATGCGGTTGAGAAGGTCGCCTGAATGTTTAAGATGAGCGGGGCTGATGGTCCCCAGACAAATTGAAAGCACCAGTTAGGAAAGAAACTTCTGTACTTGATACGCAACCTAAACCAGCCATGTGATGGTTACCCAAGACTCATAAGCATAATATCTTTAACCAATCACATCAGGTATAGGCAGTGCGGACACAAACTAGCGAGTTCTTGCCAAACATCTTTCCGCCTTCTGGGGACCATCAGCCCCGCTCATCTTAAACATTCAGGCGACCTTCTCAACCGCATCCGAAATCTCTCCATCCGAAACAAGAAACTAAGCACTTTGGACGTGACTTCCCTCTTCACTAAAGTACCTACTACACAAGCCATCGAGGTTCTACGACGTAAAGTCAATCAGGACCTTAACCTTCCTCTTCCTCCCGGAGATTTTGTTGACCTTATTGAACTCTGTGTTAATTTCAACTGTTTTTCTTTCAGTAACAGGCTCTACAAACAAACATACGGCATGGGAATGGGGTCCCCCATCAGTGCCGTCTTAGCTAACTTATACATGGAACACCTAGAGGCTGAACACTTCGCCAACATCATCCCCTCAAGCGTCACTTGGTTACGTTACGTAGACGACGTCCTCGTAATAACTCCCAAACGTTTTGATGTACGGAATCTTCAGGCAAGGCTCAACGCAGTTGAACCGGCGATCCAGTTTACACTAGAAGAAGAGTCCAATGACAAGCTACCCTTTCTAGACGTCCTCATCCACAAAGTAGATAACAACCTAAGATTTCAGGTTTACCGGAAACCTACAAATAAAAATGACCTCACACACTTCTATTCCAGTCAAGATACTAAGACCAAAAGAGGTATCATCATCGGATTCTTCCTAAGAGCTTACCGAATTTGTAGTCCTGAGTTTCTTGACGAGGAATGTACATACATTCACGGCAGGGGTATACACAATCCCTTGTAATGGCTGCAGCAAATTATACGTTGGCGAAACATCCAGAGACCTACAAACACGCATTTCAGAACACCAGTACGCAGGCAGATCTGACGACTCAAGAAATGCCTGTGTTCAACACCGAAATTTACACAACCATTTAATCAACTACAGAAACGCAAGACTCTTCGCCAGAGAAGACAACACGCAATACCGAAGAATCCTAGAATCATCACTCATCTGTATATCCAACAACTTCAACCAGAACAACGGCTTCTACAACATAGCTGAACCTATTGCCAAGAAACTTCATCAACGCTATCCCACCTAGAACTCAAGAATGGTACACTGCAGGTCCTTTAAGTCACACTATGTTTTTAACTATCACACTACTTTTAAGACTCACATGCAGCTTTCTCCACCTGACCCAGCATTCTCCACCTGACTGTACCCTATATATATCTCCATGTTGCTCATTTTCCAGGTAGATCTGTCTGTGACTCGATAAAGCCCACTGCGTGGGCGAAACGTTGTCAATAAAGGATCACATTATACTGCTTATGTGTTTATTCGTCCATCTTATTCCTAGCACTACGACTATTGGTGTAATATACACTTAAAGACCCTCTTTTCTCTTTACCCTTCCTGCTCATTTCTGTTTTTCCCTTATACCTATTACTGTCCTTGTCACCTAGAGCTACTGGCTTTCCAATATCCACCTTATTCTGCCTATTACTAGTTCCCCTAGAATTTATAACATTACTACACTGGGACTTCACTGTTTTCCCCCCATAACCCATACCACAACATTCTCCTGGGTCTTCGTTGTTTCTACCTTCCACCCGTCCTCTTGATCCTTAACTTTGTCCCATGCGTTCTAGCCACTGTCCAGGTTCCTTTCTTGGCTTGAGGATTCTCAACAGGAGGATTACTACGAATCCTCTTGTTTTCCTCAGTCAGTCTCAGTATCTCAAGCTTAGCTACCCCCAGTTCTTCCTTCAGATTCCAGAGAGCACACAAGACGCGTCTTCACTGAGTTAAGTCTTATATATATATATATATATATATATATATATATATATATATATATATATATATATATATATATATATATATATATTTATATATATATATATATATATATATATATATATATATATATATATATATATATATAATATATATATATATATATGAGGAAAACAAGAGGATTCGTAGTAATCCTCCTGTTGAGAATCCTCAAGCCAAGAAAGGAACCTGGACAGTGGCTAGAACGCATGGGACAAAGTTAAGGATCAAGAGGACGGTGAGAGGTAAAACAACGAAGACCCAGGAGAATGTTGTGGAAACATCGAACCCATTCTCCGTGCTACCCAATGAATGTGAGTCGACTTGGAAATAAATGGTATAAAATACCGACACAATGGAAAAATAAACACATAAGCAGTATGGAAAATAAACACATAAGCAGTATAATGTGATCAATAAAGGATCACATTATACTGCTTATGTGTTTATTTTTCCATTGTGTCGGTATTTTATACCATTTATTTCACATAAGCAGTATAATGAGAATGCTGGGTCATGTGGAGAAAGCTGCATATATATATATATATATATATATATATATATATATATATATATATATATATATATATATACTACCAAGCTGCATATATATATATATATATATATATATATATATATATATATATATATATATATATATATATATATATATATATATATATATATATATATATATATATATATATATATATGACTTAACTCAGTGAAGACGCGTCTTGTGTGCTCTCTGTGATGTGAATGCTCTCTGTGATGTTGATGAGTGGAACAGTCTGCCTAGTAGGTTATTGAAGCTAGGACCTTGGGTAGTTTCAAATTTAGGTTAGATAAATTCATGAGTGAGAGGGGTTGGATTTGAGTGGGACTCGCGCATGAGTGGGTAGAATTGTCAAAGCTTATTTCTTGGGTAGCATTGAAAATTGGGTTGAGCAAATATTCTGTTAGTGGGACGGATTGTGAAGGACCTGCCTAGTATGGGCCAACAGTTTTTAGAACATAAGAACATACGAAAGGAGGAACACTGCAGCAGGCCTGTTGGCCCATACTAGGCAGGTCCTTCACAATCCATCCCACTAACAGAATAATTGCCTAACCTAATTTTCAATTCTACCCAAGAAATAAGCTTTGAAGATTCTATTAACTCAAGTGCGAGTCATAAGAACATAAGAAAGGAGGAACACTGCAGCAGGCCTGTTGGCCCATACTAGGCAGGTCCTTCACAATCCATCCCACTAACAGAATATTTGCTCAACCCAATTTTCAATGCTACCCAAGAAATAAGCTTTGACAATTCTACCCACTCATGCAGAGTCCCACTCAAATCCAACCCTCTCACTCATGAATTTATCCAACCTAAATTTGAAACTACCCAAGGTCCTAGCTTCAATAACACTACTAGGCAGACTGTTCCACTCATCAACTACCCTATTTCCAAACCAATACTTTCCTATATCCTTTCTAAATCTAAACTTATCTAACTTGAATCCATTATTGCGGGTTCTCTCTTGGAGAGATATCCTCAAGACCTTATTTATATCCCCTTTGTTAATACCCATTTTCCACTTGTATACCTCGATCATGTCTCCCCTCATTCTACGTCTTACAAGTGAATGTAATTTTAGGGTCTTCAATCTTTCTTCGTAAGGAAGATTTCTAATGCTATGTATTAACTTTTAATTCGCCGCTGAATGTTTTCTAACGAATTTATGTCCATTCTGTAATATGGAGACCAGAACTGAGCTGCGTAATCTAGGTGAGGCCTTACTAATGATGTATAAAGCTGTAATATAACCTCTGACTTCTGTTGCTAACACTTCTTGATATAAATCCCAGTAATCTATTTGCCTTATTACGTACGCTTAGGCATTGCTGTCTTGGTTTAAGGTTGCTGCTTACCATCACCCCCAAGTCCTTCTCGCAATCTGTATGGCTAAGTTCTACGTTATTTAACTTATAAGTGCTTGGGTTATGGACACTCCCGAGCTTCAGAACCTTGCATTTATCTACATTGAACTGCATCTGCCACTTTTCTGACCACGAATTAAGTTTGTCTAAATCTTCCTGAAGTTCTATGACGTCTATGTTTGAATCAATTATCCTACCTATCTTCGTGTCGTCGGCGAATTTGCTCATATCACTAGTAATTCCCTCATCAAGGTCATTGATATATATTATAAATAACAATGGGCCTAAGACTGATCCCTGTGGAACACCACTTGTTACAAGTCCCCATTCGATTTAACCCCATTTATGCACACTCTCTGCTTCCTATTGGTGAGCCATGACTCGATCCATGACAGCACTTTTCCCCAATGCCATGAGCTGCCACTTTCTTTAACAGTCTCTGGTGCGGTACTCTATCAAAAGCCTTACTAAAGTCTAAATAAACAATATCGAGTCCCACTCAAATCCAACCCCTCTCACTCATGAATTTATCCAACCTAAATTTGAAACTACCCAAGGTCATAGCTTCAATGACCCTACTAGGCAACTGTTCCACTCATCAACTACCCTATTTCCAAACCAATATTTTCCTATATCCTTCCTAAATCTAAACTTATCAATTTGAATCCATTATTGCGGGTTCTCTGTTGGAAGATATCCTCAAGACCTTATTTATATGGAAAAATAAACACATAGCAGTATAATTTGATGTTTGCAACGTTCCACGCAGTGGTTTATCAGGATCACAGACAGATCTACCTGGAAAATGAGCACATAGAGAATATTAGGTGTAAGTCAGGTGGAGAATGCTGGTCAGATGGGAAAGCTGCATGTGAGTCTTAAAAGTAGTGTGAAACATAGTGTGACTTAAAGGACCTGCAGTGTACCATTCTTGAGTTCTAGGTGGGATAGCGTTGAGAAGTCTTGGCAATAGGTTCAGCTATGTTAGAAGCCGTTGTTCTGGTTGTTGTTGGACATACAGATGAGTGATGATTCTAGATTCTTCGGATGCGTGTTGTCTTCTCTGGCGATGAGTCTTGCGTTTCTATAGTTGATTAAATGGTGTGTAAATTTCGGTGTTGAACACAGGCATTTCTTGAGTCGTCAGATCTGCCTGCGTACTGGTGTCTGAAATGCTGTTGTATGTCTCTGGATGTTTGCCAACGTAATTTGCTGCAGCCATTACAAGGATTGTGTATACCCTGCCGTGGATTGAAGCTTTTCCTGTCGTCTGGTAATGTCCTTAAGGGTGGATGTGGAGGTGGATACTGGAATGAGGTCTTAGAAAATGTTGAAACTGTTTGGAAATGAGTTGGTGGGATATGATCTCTTCTCAGCAGTGTCTTTCGTGTGTTGAAGATGTTAATGCCCGTCGTCTGCAGCGACGGGCATTAAACATCTTCAACCACCCAGAGAAGACACTGCTGAGAAGAGATACATAGTCCTTCCCACCAACTCCATTTCCAAACAAGTTTCCAACATTTTTCTAAGACCTCATTCCGAGTATCCACTCCACATCCACCACCATTAAGGACATTACCAGTAACAGACAGGAAAAGCTTCAATCCACGGCAGGGGATACACAATCCCTTGTAATGGCTGCAGCAAATTATACGTTGGCGAAACATCCAGAGACATACAAACACGCATTTCAGAACACCAGTACGCAGGCAGATCTGACGACTCAAGAAATGCCTGTGTTCAACACCGAAATTTACACAACCATTTAATCAACTACAGAAACGCAAGACTCATCGCCAGAGAAGCAACACGCAATACCGAAGAATCCTAGAATCATCACTCATCTGTATGTCCAACAACTTTAACCAGAACAACGGCTTCTCAACATAGCTGAACCTATTGCCAAGAAACTTCTTCAACGCTATCCCACCTAGAACTCAAGAATGGTACACTGCAGGTCCTTTAAGTCACACTATGTTTTCACACTACTTTTAAGACTCACATGCAGCTTTCTCCATCTGACCCAGCATTCTCCACCTGACTGTACCCTATATATATCTCTATGTTGCTCATTTTCCAGGTAGATCTGTCTGACTTCGATAAAGCACTGCGTGGGCGAAACGTTGTCAATAAAGGATCACATTATACTGCTTATGTGTTTATTTTTCCATTGTGTCGGTATTTTATACCATTTATTTCCACCTTATTTATATCCCCCTTATTAATACCCATCTTCCACTTATATACCTCGATCATGTCTCCCCTCATTCTTCGTCTTACAAGTGAATGTAATTTAAGGGTCTTCAATCTTTCTTCATACGGAAGATTTCTAATGCTATGAATTAACTTTGTCATTCGTCGCTGAATGTTTTCTAACGAATTTATATCCATTCTGTAAAATGGAGACCAGAACTGAGCTGCATAATCTAGGTGAGGCCTTACTAATGATGTATAAAGCTGTAATATAACCGCTGGACTTCTGTTGCTTACACTTCTTGATATAAATCCCAGTAATCTATTTGCTTTATTTCTTACGCTTAGGCATTGCTGACTTGGTTTGAGGTTGCTGCTTACCATAACCCCCAGATCCTTTTCGCATTCTGTACGGCTGAGTTCAACATTATTAAGCTGGTAGGTGCTACGGTTATGAACATTCCCGAGCTTTAGAACTTTGCATTTATCTACATTAAACTGCATCTGCCATTTTTCTGACCAGGAATTGAGTTTGTCTAAATCCTCCTGAAGTTCCGTGACATCTACGTCTGAATCGATTATCCTACCTATCTTCGTGTCATCAGCGAATTTGCTCATATCACTAGTAATTCCCTCGTCAAGGTCATTTATATATATTATAAACAACAACGGGCCCAAAACCGATCCCTGTGGAACGCCACTTGTTACAGATCCCCACTCAGATTTAACCCCATTAATGCACACCCTCTGCTTCCTATTAGTGAGCCATGACTCGATCCATGAAAACACTTTTCCTCCAATGCCGTGAGCAGCCACTTTCTTTAACAGTCTCTGATGTGGTACTCTATCAAAAGCCTTACTAAAATCCAAATAAACAATATCGAATTCTTTATCATGATCAACTGCCTCAAAAGCCTTACTGAAAAAAGTTAATAAATTAGTTAGGCAGGAACGGCCCCTGGTGAATCCATGTTGAGTATCATTAGCTGATATTATCAGAAGTCACCTTGAAGAACATAATTTGATTAATGAATCTCAGCATGGGTTTACGAGAGGTCGTTCCTGCCTGACAAATTTACTGACGTTTTTCAATAAAACATTTGAGGCAGTAGACAGTGATAAAGAATATGATATAGTTTACTTGGATTTCAGTAAGGCCTTCGATAGAGTACCTCACAAGAGACTCTTAAGAAAGGTGGCAGCTCATGGTATAGGAGGTAAAGTTCTAGCATGGATAGAGGCATGGCTTACCAATAGAAAGCAGAGAGTTTCCATTAATGGGGTCAAATCTGAATGGGGATTTGTCACTAGTGGCGTTCCACAAGGATCAGTTTTGGGCCCATTGTTGTTCATAATTTACATTAATGACCTTGATGAAGGAATTGCAAGTGACATGAGTAAATTTGCTGAT
This sequence comes from Cherax destructor, assembly GCA_009830355.1. Lineage (NCBI taxonomy): Eukaryota > Metazoa > Arthropoda > Malacostraca > Decapoda > Parastacidae > Cherax > Cherax destructor. The sequence continues at coordinate 10,476 of WNWK01020981.1, read as the reverse complement.
GATACAAAAATAGGCCGTATAATTCATTCTGAGGAGGATAACAGTGAACTCCAGGAGGATTTGGATAAATTAATGTCTTGGTCTGAAAAGTGGCAGATGAAGTTCAATGTGGACAAGTGTAAGGTGCTTGTCGTTGGTAATGAAAATATCCCTCGAATTTATAAACTAGGTGAAGTTGAGCTTGATCATACAGAATGTGAAAAAGACTTGGGAGTCATGGTAAGCAGAAATCTAAAGCCAAGACAACAGTGCCTAAGTGTGCGCAATAAGGCTAACAGATTACTAGGATTTATTTCAAGAAGTATAAGCAACAGAAGTCCAAAAGTTATTTTACAGCTCTATACATCACTAGTGAGACCTCATTTGGATTATGCAGCTCAGTTTTGGTCTCCTTACTACAGGATGGATATAGATTCATTGGAGAACATACAAAGAAGAATGACTAAAATGATTTACAGTATAAGAAATCTCCGTATGAAGATAGACTTAGAGCGTTGAATCTCCACTCTCTGGAGAGACGTAGAATGAGGGAGATATCATCGAGGTGTACAAGTGGATGATGGGCATAAACAAAGGAGATATTAATAAAATACTGAGGATATCGAACCAAGTAAGAACCAGAAATAACGGATTTAAATTGGATAAATTTAGATTTAGAAAGGACATAGGCAAGTACTGGTTTTCGAACAGAGTTGTAGATGCGTGGAACAATCTTCCGAGTACTGTGATAGAGGCTAGGACCTTGGGTGGCTTTAAAAAGAGATTGGACAAATATATGAGTGGGAGGGGCTGGGTTTGATTTGTGTCGTGAGTACGGGAATAAATTTTAGGTAGTGGTGGTTTTGATAAGGACCTGCCTTGTATGGGCCAGTAGGCCTTCTGCAGTGTTCCTCCATTCTTATGTTCTTATGTTCTTAAATTATGCCTATCGAGATGGCTTCTTATGTTATCAGCTATAATCGACTCTAATAATTTGCCTACAATTGAAGTTAGACTTATTGGGCGGTAATTTGATGGTAACGACTTGTCCCCTGCTTTAAAAATAGGAATTACATTAGCCATCTTCCACGTATCAGACACTACACCTGTTTATAGAACATCATCCACTTGTACACTCGAGGTGTACAAGTGGATGATGGGCATAAACAAAGGAGATATTAATAAAATACTGAGGATATCGAACCAAGTAAGAACCAGAAATAACGGATTTAAATTGGATAAATTTAGATTTAGAAAGGACATAGGCAAGTACTGGTTTTCGAACAGAGTTGTAGATGCGTGGAACAATCTTCCGAGTAGGGTGATAGAGGCTAGGACCTTGGGTGGCTTTAAAAAGAGATTGGACAAATATATGAGTGGGAGGGGCTGGGTTTGATTAGTGTCGTGAGTACAGGAGTAAATTCTTAGGTAGTGGTGGTTTTGATAAGGACCTGCCTTGTATGGGCCAGTAGGCCTTCTGCAGTGTTCCTCCATTCTTATGTTCTTATGTTCTTATAAGATAGGTCCTCTTAAAAATAACTCTGGGCATCTTACTGACAAGGAGAATGATATGTTCTTATGAGTGAGAGGGGTTGGATTTGAGTGGGACTCGCACTTGAGTTAATAGAATCTTCAAAGCTTATTTCTTGGGTAGAATTGAAAATTGGGTTGGGCAATTATTCTGTTAGTGGGATGGATTGTGAAGGACCTGCCTAGTATGGGCCAACAGGCCTGCTGCAGTGTTCCTCCTTTCTTATGTTCTTATGTGCTCTATTTTTAATAATTATTTTCTCTCGGTTTTCACACAGGAAGACATTAATAATATCCCAGTAATTAATTTTTACAGAGGCCCAGAAGAAGATGAATTATGTAATATCACAGTCACTAGCGAAATGGTTATGAAACAACTAGACCGACTGAAACAAAATAAATCGCCGGGTCCTGATGAGCTTTTTGCAAGGGTTCTTAAGGAATGCAAAATGGAACTCTGTGAACCAATATCTAACATTTTTAATTTATCTCTTCAAACAGGTGTAGTGTCTGATATGTGGAAGATGGCTAATGTAATTCCTATTTTTAAAGCAGGGGACAAGTCACTACCGTCAAATTACCGCCCAATAAGCCTGACCTCAATTGTAGGCAAATTACTAGAGTCAATTATAGCTGATATTATTAGAAGCCATCTAGATAACCATAATTTGATTAATGATACTCAGCATGGATTCACGAGGGGCAGTTCCTGCCTATCTAATTTATTAACCTTCTTCACTAAAGCTTTTGAGGCTGTTGATCACGATAAAGAATTCGATATTGTTTATTTAGACTTTAGTAAGGCTTTTGATAGAGTACCGCACCAAAGACTGTTAAAAAAAGTGGCAGCTCATGGCATTGGGGGAAAAGTGCTGTCATGGATCGAGTCATGGTCTCCATATTACAGAATGGACATAAATTCGTTAGAAAACATTCAACGTAGAATGACTAAATTAATACATAGCATTAGAAATCTTCCATACGAAGAAAGATTGAAGACCCTTAAATTACATTCACTTGTAAGACGTAGAATGAGGGGAGACATGATCGAGGTATACAAGTGGAAAATGGGTATTAACAAATGGGATATAAATAAGGTCTTGAAGATATCTCTCCAAGAGAGAACCCGCAATAATGGATTCAAGTTAGATAAGTTTAGATTTAGAAAGGATATAGGAAAGTATTGGTTTGGAAATAGGGTAGTTGATGAGTGGAACAGTCTCCCTAGTAGGGTTATTGAAGCTAGGACCTTGGGTAGTTTCAAATTTAGGTTGGATAAATTCATGAGTGAGAGGGGTTGGATTTGAGTGGGACTCGTGCATGAGTGGGTAGAATTGTCAAAGCTTATTTCTTGAGTAGCATCGAAAATTGGGTTGAGCAAATATTTTGTTAGTGGGACGGATTGTGAAGGACTTGCCTAGTATGGGCCAACAGGCCTGCTGCAGTGTTCCTCCTTTCTTATGTTCTTATGATATCTCCCCTCATTCTACGTTTCTCCAGAGAGTGGAGATTCAACGCTCTAAGTCTATCTTCATACGGGAGGTTTCTTATACTCCTATTTCTTAGGACCTCCTTTGTATCTGCCAGTAGGCCGTCTACAGTGTTCCTCCACTCATTTTCTTTATTTTATTTGCCTTTCCTTTCAATTCTTCTGCCAAGGTGTGTTCTTTCCTATGAGTTTTTCTCTGCGTTTTTGGTCCCACCCTCACATACAATTAACTCTCCTGTAGTACTCCTTTTTCTTCTTCCTTTCCTCTCGTCCTTAGACTACCACTACTATTACTACTCCTCCCTCTAATACTACTTCTACCTTTATACTACTTCGTTCTCCCGTCCCCTCCCCCTTCTCCTATATATACTGGCTCCCTTCGTGCTTCTTCTTAGTTTGTTTCTTTCTCCTATGCGCGGATTATTTGCGAACTACTGTTACGACAGAGAAAGGGTAATAACTAACAGTTCAGGTGGCCACTGCTAGGAAAGCACCCTAGAAAATTTGTCTTCTCTTACTAAGAACATTTTTTAATTCCAGGATGAGAAGTGTGAGAATTCTGTGCAGGAAAGAAGTGGACATCCTTCTCCACTCAGGAGAATTCATTGGGGAAGGTTCTTCTGGAGTAGTGAGCCGCATTAAATGGGACCATCAGTATCCAATAGCGGTCATCAAGGTTGCCAAAAGAAACAAATATGCAAGAACTTTTGAGGAGGAAAGAGAAATTTATCTCTACTTAAACGGAGCCGGAGGAGCCCCAAGGTTACTGGGGATGTGCGAAGACCCTCCAGCCCTTGTTATTACTTATGCAGGAGAAGAAACCCTGCTGGATTACCTAAAACGTGCCGCGGCACATACGCTGCCTTCCCACCTTCTCAAAATCAGTGTTATGGTGGGTGAGCGTCTTCTGGAGCTACAGCAGGCAGGAGTCGTTCATAATGACTTGCACGAACAAAATGTTATTCTTGACCACCCGTCCTTAACTTTTGGTCTACCAAACATTTCCATCGTCGATTTTGGATTAGCTTGTTTTAATGGTGGAAATATCAAACTGAATGCAAATAAAGATTTTTCCAGACAATATTGGTTGTGTCCCGAGATTTGCCGTGGTGAGAAAAGTACCCTCGCTAGCGATGTGTATAGTTATGCAATTCTTTTAAGAGGTATCTTTGTAAACAGCAAGAATGGAATTCCTCCAGAAGTATCACATATCATAAACCAAGGTGCGCACGGGAATCCTAACCAAAGGCCCCTTCTGACACACATGCTTAACAGACTGAAAGTCGTGCTTAGAAATATGCAAGGAAACATCCCATGTACCAACTGTGCTTGTATGGACTTCTGTATGGTCAAAGGCTACTGACAGCTGTCCTCTTCGTGCAATAACATTACATCTAGCAAATCCAGGCAACTTCCATACCAAATGAAGTTCTCCAACCTGTGCTCTAATGATGAAAATAAAAACCAATTGTAGTCCAGTTTCACTTATAATAAAATACACAAATCTCAAATAAAATACCCATGATGTAGATGTTATAAAATACCGGTACGATGAAAAATAAAGAATTGCATTATACTGCCTTTGTGTATTTTTCCCACTCCACCGTTTCACCTTAGAAAGCAACGGTTGAATCACTATGTACTACATATTTTTATATAGGAACATAAGAAAGGCTGCCCAAAGAACATTTATCCCGTATAAAGAAATTAGATCAAGTAGAAATGACCCAAAATGGATGAATAATAGGCTTAAGTATCTTTTAGGGCAGAAGAAAGGAATTTATAGGCGCATATAAAGAGGTGAGGGTCATCTTATAAATCAGTATACTGACATTAAGAGGGACGTTAAAAAGGGAACAAGAAAAGCTAAACGGGACTATGAAATTAAAGTTGCTAGGGATTCAAAAACTAACCTAAAAAGTTTTTTCCAGGTTTATAGAACAAAAGTTAGGCGCATTAAAAAATTATAGGCGCATTAAAAGAGGTGAGGGTCATCTTATAAATCAGTATACTGACATTAAGAGGGACGTTAAAAAGGGGATAAGAAAAGCTAAAACGGGACTATGAAATTAAAGTTGCTAGGGATTCAAAAACTAACCCAAAAAGTTTTTTCCAGGTTTATAGAACAAAAGTTAGGGATAAGATAGGTCCCCTTACATAAGAACATAAGAAAGGAGGAACACTGCAGCAGACAGTGAGTAAGACGAGTGTGGCCGATGCGAAGACGGGAGAGTGTAGTCTCCCAACCTCGACATTGGTGACAAGAAGAAGGCCAGAAACCTATAACTGGTTTAATAGAATGAAGTTTGTTATTCAGCAGGTCAGACCAGCGTTGTTGCCAACGGGTGCGAAGGTGGGTAGCAATGACCGCAAAATAGTCCGTGAAAGGAACACCTCTATATGAAACTGGAAGGTCATGTACTGCTGACCGCGCAGCAGTGTCTGCCTGTTCATTGTCCTGTACGTCAACATGACCAGGGACCCAACAAAAAACAATATCTTTATGCTTGCTAAAGATACGGCGTAACCAAAAGTGGATACGAAGAACTAGGGGGTAAGGTGTATCAATTTTACGGATAGCCTGTAAAGCACTAAGGGAGTCTGAAACGACCACAAATGGTGACTCAGGCATAGATGCCACAAGAATGGCATACAATTCAGCCGTAAATATGCTAGCCGAGGGTAATAGATGCCCTCGTACAACGCTGTCCGGAAACAATGTTCTTATGTTCTGAAGCTAGGGAGTGTCCATAACTCTAGCACTTATAAGAACTTAGCCATACAGACTGCGAAAAGGACTTGGGGGTTATGGTAAGCAGCAACCTTAAACCAAGACAGCAATGCCTAAGCCTACGTAATTCGACGGTTAACGTCGATTTACCGCCCAATAAGCCTAACCTCAATTGTTGGTAAATTACTAGAATCAACTATAGCTGATATCATAAGAAGCCGTGGAAACAAATGGTATAAAATACCGACACAATGGAAAAATAAACACATAAGCAGTATTATGTGATCCTTTATTGACAACGTTTCGCCCACTTAGTGGGCTTCATCGAGTCACAAACATATCTACCTGGATAAAAGAAACAAGGGTATTTATAGGATTTCGTCAGGTGGAGAATGCTGCATGTGACAGTCTTCAAAGTAGTGTGATAGTTGAAACCTTGGACAAGTATAAGAACATAAGATGTGAATGAATGGTTCAGAGAACCGACGAGTTGGTAAATTAGACACATATGCAACACTTGGGTATCTTTATTGAGGAAACGTTTCGCCACACAGTGGCTTCAAAGGGGACAGCGATGTTGAAGAGCACAACGTCAGAAATGAGGTACAATACATGAGGTACAATACAACTGCTGCACCTCTCCTGTCTACAGTATATAAGCTTCCTCTGCTCATATGCTGCTATTCTATTCAAGATTGATGGACTGACAACATCGACTCAAGATTGAGGGACTGACAACCTCACACTCCTCCTGTTCTTCACGATTCTCCTTTGTATGGACTGATGAAGCCACTGTGTGGCGAAACGTTTCCTCAATAAAGATACCCAAGTGTTGCATATGTGTCTAATTTACCAAGAACATAAGAAAGGAGGAGGTATGGGTTTAGGAATGGTAAATAATGAGGGCCAAAATATTGATTCAGGCTTTGATATCATAAATCATAACAATAACAGTAATCTAGTGACACAGGGTAATGATAGTAACAGAAATTGTGTAAAACAAAAGCTGAAAAAGGTTCACAAGAAGATACATATCAATGTATTTTATACTAACTGTCGAAGCGCCAGAAATAAAATTAACGAATTACGTTTGGTAGCATGTGCTGGGAACTTTGATGTCATTGCAATAACTGAAACATGGTATAATACCAAGAGTCGGGATATGATTGCTGAGTGTCATATTCAGGGGTTTAAGTTGTTCCATGTAGATAGATATAATGGGAAAGGGGGTGGAGTTGCATTGTATGTACGAGAAAATATAAATTGCTGCATAAAAACAGGCATAAAAATAGATGGATCATTAACAGAATCTGTTTGGGTAGAGTTTCTAGAAGGTCAAGAAAAACTGATACTAGGTGTAATATACCGACCTCCAGGCTTGGATCACGATAGAGGAGACTTCTTTGGGACGAAATTGTTAGGGCTTCTAGGCACAATAACGTAGTGTTAGTAGGGGATTTTAACTTTAGTCAAATTGACTGGACTTCTTTGACCGGTAATCTGGAGTCCAGTGACTTTATGGAAGTAGTTCAGGACTGTTTTCTGAAGCAGTGTGTGACGGAGCCTACCAGAGGTAATAATTTGCTCGACCTAGTCTTGTCAAATAAAGAAACTCTTGTAAATAATCTGGAGATCACTGAAGAGCTTGGAGCTAGTGATCACAAATCCATTACTTTTAATATTACATGGGAGTACGAGAATAGGGATAATACGGTAAAAGTTCCTGATTTTCGTTCTGCCGATTATATTGGACTTAGGGAACACCTGTCTAATCTCGACTGGGGTAATCTAGCTAACGATTACGATGGGATCTGCGTTTATGATTTTTTCTTAATAATGTACAACGTGCACAGAGTATGTTTATTCCCCAGAGAGAATTTAGGTCAAATAATAACGATCCCAAATGGATTAACAGGAGGCTAAAACATTTATTAGGGGAGAAAAGAGGAATTTATAGGCGCATCAAAAGAGGAGATGTTAACCTTATTGACCAATATGTTCAGTTGAAAAGAGAAGTAAAAAGGGGATTAGAAAGGCTAAACGTGACTATGAGATTAAGGTTGCTAATGAATCAAAGACTAATCCAAAGGGTTCTTTCAAGTGTACAGGACGAAGGTGAGGGAAAAGGTAGGACCTCTGAAAATTGGGAATGGACAGCTGACGGATAACGAACTGGAAATGTGTTCTCTATTTAATGACTATTTTTTGTCAGTCTTTACACAAGAAGACGTAAATGAGATTCCAGAAATTAACAATTATTCAGTTCCTGAAGAATTCAAATTAACTAATATTACTGTCACGAGGGATATGGTTATCAAACAAATAGATAAACTGAAGCAAAATAAGTCCCCTGGACCCGACGAGTTGTTTTCCAGGGTACTTAAAGAATGCAAAATGGAACTTAGTCAGCTATTAACGAATGTGTTTAATACGTCCATCCTAACTGGTGTTGTGCCAGAGATGTGGAAGATAGCTAATGTAGTTCCTATATTCAAATCAGGGGATAAGTCCATTCCATCAAATTACCGTCCAATAAGCCTCACGTCTATAGTAGGCAAATTATTAGAATCAATTATAGCTGATATTATCAGAAGTCACCTTGAAGAACATAATTTGATTAATGAATCTCAGCATGGGTTTACGAGAGGTCGTTCCTGCCTGACAAATTTACTGACGTTTTTCAATAAAACATTTGAGGCAGTAGACAGTGATAAAGAATATGATATAGTTTACATAAGAACATAAGAATGGAGGAACACTGCAGAAGGCCTACTGGCCCATACAAGGCAGGTCCTTATCAAAACCACCACTACCTAAGAATTTACTCCTGTACTCACGACACTAATCAAACCCAGCCCCTCCCACTCATATATTTGTCCAATCTCTTTTTAATGCCACCCAAGGTCCTAGCCTCTATCACCCTACTCGGAAGATTGTTCCACGCATCTACAACTCTGTTCGAAAACCAGTACTTGCCTATGTCCTTTCTAAATCTAAATTTATCCAATTTAAATCCGTTATTTCTGATTCTTACTTGGTTCGATATCCTCAGTATTTTATTAATATCTCCTTTGTTTATGCCCATCATCCACTTGTACACCTCGATGATATCTCCCTCATTCTACGTCTCTCCAGAGAGTGGAGATTCAATGCTCTAAGTCTATCTTCATACGGGAGATTTCTTATACTGTAAATCATTTTAGTCATTCTTCTTTGTATGTTCTCCAATGAATCTATATCCATCCTGTAGTAAGGAGACCAAAACTGAGCTGCATAATCCAAATGAGGTCTCACTAGTGATGTATAGAGCTGTAAAATAACTTTTGGACTTCTGTTGCTTATACTTCTTGAAATAAATCCTAGTAATCTGTTAGCCTTATTGCGCACACTTAGGCACTGTTGTCTTGGCTTTAGATTTCTGCTTACTATGACTCCCAAGTCTTTTCACATTCTGTATGATCAAGCTCAACTTCACCTAGTTTATAAATTCGAGGATATTTTCATTACCAACGACTAGCACCTTACACTTATCCACATTGAACTTCATCTGCCACTTTTCAGACCAAGACATTAATTTATCCAAATCCTCCTGGAGTTCATTGGTATCCTCCTCAGAATGAATTATACGGCCTATTTTTGTATCATCAGCAAATTTACTCATGTCACTTGCAATTCCTTCATCAAGGTCATTTATGTAAATTATGAACAACAATGGGCCCAAAACTGATCCTTGTGGAACGCCACTGGTGACAAATCCCCATTCAGATTTGACCCCATTAATGGAAACTCTCTGCTTTCTATTGGTAAGCCATGCCTCTATCCATGCTAGAACTTTACCTCCTATACCATGAGCTGCCACCTTTCTTAAGAGTCTCTTATGAGGTACTCTATCGAAGGCCTTACTGAAATCCAAGTAAACTATATCATATTCTTTATCACTGTCTACTGCCTCAAATGTTTTATTGAAAACGTCAGTAAATTTGTCAGGCAGGAACGACCTCTCGTAAACCCATGCTGAGATTCATTAATCAAATTATGTTCTTCAAGGTGACTTCTGATAATATCAGCTATAATTGATTCTAATAATTTGCCTACTATAGACGTGAGGCTTATTGGACGGTAATTTGATGGACTGGACTTATCCCTGATTTGAATATAGGAACTACATTAGCTATCTTCCACATCTCTGGCACAACACCAGTTAGGATGGACGTGTTAAACACATTCGTTAATGGCTGACTAAGTTCCATCTTACATTCTTTAAGTACCCTGGAAAACAACTCGTCGGGTCCTGGGGACTTATTTTGCTTCAGTTTATCTATCTGTTTGATAACCATATCCCTCGTGACAGTAATATTAGTTAATTTGAATTCTTCAGGAACTGAATAATTGTTAATTTCTGGAATCTCATTTACGTCTTCTTGTGTAAAGACTGACAAAAATAGTCATTAAATAGAGAACACATTTCCAGTTCGTTATCCGTCAGCTGTCCATTCCCAATTTTCAGAGGTCCTACCTTTTCCCTCACCTTCGTCCTGTACACTTGAAAGAACCCTTTTGGATTAGTCTTTGATTCATTAGCAACCTTAATCTCATAGTCACGTTTAGCCTTTCTAATCCCCTTTTTTACTTCTCTTTTCAACTGAACATATTGGTCAATAAGGTTAACATCTCCTCTTTTGATGCGCCTATAAATTCCTCTTTTCTCCCCTAATAGATATTTTAGCCTCCTGTTAATCCATTTGGG
>WNWK01020980.1:0-34838 GCA_009830355.1 Cherax destructor | reverse complement strand
ATTGCACTGGTTGAAACTTTTATTTTATGATAGGCAAAAAGAGGTCAAATAAATAAAAAACTATTGAACTAATAGAAAAAACAGTTTTGACTAATATTAAAAGTATTTTTGATCAAATTTAAGTAAATAAAGTGACAAAGGGGTAATGGAAAAAAGGTATTTATAAAAATATAAGTAAATGATTGCACTTATCAGGTAGTTGCTCAAAAAAGGAAATATAAAGTAAGTCACATGCACAATAGGAAATTTGTTTGAAATAAGAATACAATTAAGCAAAAAAAGTATTAAAATTTTGCTTATGGTAAAATGGTACAGTGGTACCTGGTTACGATTTTTTTTGTTGAGAATGCTGTTCAAGGGGATTCCAAACAATTTATCCCAAAAGGGAATAATGTAAAATAGACTAGTCCTTTTACCCCCCCAAAAATATTTTAAAAAAGCTTTTAAAAAAAAATAACCTTACAAAAAGGGCGATTTTGGGGACCATCGAAATTTCGGTACCACTGTATTTAAAATTTATGGTAAATAATTGCCTTATTTGGTTTTGCTTATAAGAAAAAAATAAACTAAGTCACATACACAATGAAGTAGTTGTTTGATTATAAGAATATAAAAAAAAAAAGTGAAAAGGTTATAATTAAATTTCAAGTAAAAAGTAACTACAGTGGTACCCCCGACTTACGATATTTTCATTCCCGAATGCTGTTCAAGTGCCATTACCAAACAATTTATCCCCCAAGGAATGATATAAAATAGACTAGTCCCTTTTTGATCCCCCAAAAATTTCACTTACAAAAGCTTTAAAAAAAAAAACTTACATAAAAAGGGGGAGTTTGGGGGCCATCGTAAGTCAGTCCATTACTAATACTGTAAGTAGTTAGATATTAGATAAGCTTAAATTAAAGGGTTTAAATTTTTACACATAAAAAGAGGTAAACATAAGTTTGTGTGACTGACTGACTGACTTGACTGACTGACTTGACTGAATGACTTGACTGACTGACTTGACTGAATCACTTACTGACTGACTTGACTGAATCACTACTGACTGACTTGACTGAATCACTTACTGACTGACTTGACTGAATCACTTGACTGACTGACTTGATTGAATCACTTGACTGAATCACTTGACTGACTGACTTGACTGAATCACTTGACTGACTGACTTGATTGAATCACTTACTGAATCACTTACTGACTGACTTGACTGAATCACTTACTGACTGACTTGACTGAATCACTTACTGACTGACTTGACTGAATCACTTGACTGACTGACTTGACTGAATCACTTGATTGACTGACTTGACTGAATCACTTGATTGACTGACTTGACTGAATCACTTGACTGAATCACTTGATGACTGACTTGACTGAATCACTTGACTGACTGGCTTGACTGAATCACTTGGCTGACTTACTAGTAGAATGACTTGACTGACTGACTGACTTGACTGAATCACTTGGCTGACTGACTTGACTGACTTGACTGCATCACTTGGCTGACTTACTAGTAGAATGACTTTACTGACTTACTGAATGATTTAAAGTTAGACACTCAGTACAACCATCGACTTCAATACCAGAACCTCTACCATCCACCTCAGCCCAGTAGGGCCACAGCATAACTCTCCACTCTCTTCACAATCAACCACAAACACCAGCACCCACAATTTAAGGTAAGAAATTCAGTGGACCCCCGGTGTTTGTGATTTATTCGTTCCAGAATGCTGTTCAAGTGCCGTTACCAAACGAATTTGTTCCCATGAGGAATAATGTAAATTAGACTAGTCCTTTTAGACCCCCAAATATACACTTACAAAAGCACTTACAAAAATACACTTACATAATTGTTCGAGTTTGGAGCAGTACGAAAACTGGGGGTCCACTGTACTATTGTTTCTATTACATTTGTAATCTTAACCCTTTGGGGGTTGGTGCCGTACTAGTACGTTTTATGCGCCAGGGTCGGTGCCGTACTAGTACGCTGCGCGTAAATTCTAGTGGTCTCAAATTAAGCGGGAAACAACTGGTAGGCCTACATATTAAAGAATGGGTCTGTGTGGTCAGTGTGCGCAGTATAAAAAAAATCCTGCAGCACACACTGCATAATGAGGAAAAAAAAACTCCGACCGTATTTTTTGTTTAAAACAGCGACTTTGCAGTCTATTTTTGTATGATATTTATTGATGTATTCTCGTTTTCTTGGTCTCATTTGATAGAATGGAAGATATGCTACATAAATAGAGATGATTTTGATTGGTTTTGTGATGACAAGTTGTACCTTGAAATTGAGCTCAAAGTAGCGAAAATGTTCGATTTTGATAATGTTCAAGAGTAAACAAATCACACCACGCGTACAATACACGTCAACTGGTGAGTCTAATATTCTTTCATAAGTGCGGTGATATTATTTATACCATTTTCACAATGATGCAGTTGTATACATAACAGTAAATCTATTTTTTGTGAGAATAAAAATTCAAAATGGAAAGCAAAAGTAATGTAAGAGGGGCCTGGAGACGTGACTAATGAACAGAGAAGATGTTATTTTAGTGCCAGGAATGTCTGCCTTGTTTATTGTGGACCCCATTTTGAAATTGGCATCGTATGAAATTTGTGTGAACTTGGTCAAATTGCCAATTTCTGACCACTTTTTTGGGTTGAAATTGGTAAATGGGCGGTTTCTTGTACGCAATCGATAGAATAAATAGAGTTCTAGCAAAATAGCTATGATTTTAGTAGACTGGTATATTGAAATTGGCCAAAAATAGGGCTCAAAGTGAGCGAAATTGCCGATGCGTAAATATTGTCAAGACCGATATCTTTGCGAGAGCATAATTCCGTAAGTTTTCTATCAAATTTCAAACTTTTGGTGTCGTTATGATCGGAAAAAGATTCTCTAAGAAAATTTTTTTTTTTTTTCCAAAAATTTTCGACCCTGAGAACAAGTTTGGGAGAGGGCCTGTCGACCCCCAAAGGGTTAAGCAGTAAAAACAACATAATACATCACAACAATGAACTACAATTACATATTCACTTTTATTTTTGTAAGATGTGGAGGCCTAAAAAAAAGTTGTTTGGCTTTTTTGGGGCTCTCAGGAACATAACCCTATTTTTCCCATAAGTTCTTCAGTTCATTTAACACGATTTTACCTAACACGGCATTTTCAGGAATGAGATGAGATGAGAGGAAGGAAGGAAAGAAGAAGGAAGGAGGAAAGGAAGAAGGAAGGAATTAAGAAAGAAAGAAAGAGAGAAATTAAGGAAGGAAGAGATGAGAGGAAGGAAGGAACAAAAGAAGTAAGAAAGGAAGGAAGAAATAAAGGAAGGAATGAAGGAAGAAAGGAAGGCAGGAAGGAAGAGATGAGAGGAAGGAAGGAAGGTAGGAAATATGTAAGAAAGGAAGGCATAAAGAAAGGAAGGAATGAAGGAAGAAAGGAAGCTAGGAAGGTAGGTATGAAGGAAAGGAAGGAGGTTGTGGGAAAGAAGACATGGGTCTCCTTTTGTGTTGACAGGTTGACAGGCAGTGTGGGGGTGGTGAGTAATGGTATAATATGTCATTTTGACAGCTGCCTTATCCTGACTCAGCAAATTTAGATGTCCCCACACACACACACACATAAACATAGCTTGGAGCTTTGAAGTGCTAATTGCAGTTTATGGAAAGTGTCCAGTCATTATACGTATATGTGTATATATATTATAGAACAATAGTAATAGACAATTTTTTTTATTGTTGGTTGGTGTAAACAAGTTTTGTAAACAATATAATGATACTAATGTTTGTGCAATTATTGTGTTGCATACAACGAGTGTATATATATACATTGCACCTTACTTTGGTCTCACAGGCCACATAAGTTACGTAAAAAAATAAAATAGTGAAAAAACAAGAAACCTACGAAAGGAAGTAAACCAAAGTTTACCGGGTGAGCGGCATTTGCCACTGTTGCCATACGCGGCTCATTTTTTGCCAACTTTACCGCTCTATATCTCGGTAAGTACTGATCACAAAAATTTTTTGGGGATTTAAACAATCAGAAAAATAATCCATTTGGTAAGAAATTTTTTTTTGTTTTTTTAGAATATTTTGCGACATGAAATGACAGTTTCAGAAAGGGGTCTCCGACAGTCAAAGAGTTAAATGACGCTCTACTGTGCAACAAAAGCAAATCTACTATCACCTCTATCCTGGCAAAGAGAAAAGAAATCAAGGAAGCTGATGTTGCGAAAGGTGTTGACATGTTTGCCAAAAATAGATCAAAAATAGTGGATGAGGTTGAGAAGTTGTTGGTGGTGTGGATCAATGAAAAACAGATAGAGGGTGATAGTGTTTCCATGGCAATAATTTGTGAAAAGGCAAGGCAGTTGCACGCAGATCTTGTCAAGAAAATGCCTGGAACAAGTGCTGATGTGAGTGATTTTAAGGCCAGCAAAGGCTGGTTTAACAGATTTAGGAAACGTAGTGGCATACAGTGTTGTAAGGTATGGTGAGGCAGCCAGTTCAGACAAACGTGCTGCTGAAAATTTTGTGACTGAATTTAAAATTCAAACCCGAACAAGTGTTTAATTGTGATGAAACAAGCCTCTTTTGGAAGAAAATGCCAAAGAGGACCTTCATTACTCAGGAGAAAAAGGCACTGCCAGTACACAAGCCTGTGAAAGACAGGCTAACTCTCATGTTGTGTAGTAATGCTAGTGGGGATTTTAAAGTGAAGCCTTTACTGGTGTATCACTCTGAAAATCCCAGAGTGTTCAAGAAACACAATGTCACCAAGCGTAAATTGTGTGTGTTTTGGAAGGTTAACACTAAGGCATGGGTCATGAAGCAAATTTTCCTGGAATGGTTCAATGAAGTGTTTGGCCCCAGTGTGAAAAAATACCTACAGGAAAAGAAATTGGGACTCAAGTGCCTCCTGGTACTGGACAATGCTCCTGCTCATCCTGACAACTTGGCAGACTTTTTGTCTGATGAGTTCAGTTTTATAAAAGTGAAGTTCTTGCCTCCTAACACCACTCCTTTCATCCAGCCCATGGACCAGCAGGTCATTTCTAACTTCAAAAAACTGTACACAAAAGCAGTGTTTCAAAAGTGCTTTGAAATGACCTCAGACACTGAGTTGACCCTAAGAGAGTTCTGGAGGAATCACTTCAGTATCCTCCATTGCATAATCCTTATAGGTAAGGCTTGGGAGGGAGTGACTTCCAGGACTTTGAACTCTGCTTGGAGACAATTGTGGCCAGGTTGTGTCCAACAGGGATTTTGAAGGGTTTGAGGCTGACCCTGACCCTGATGACCCTGTGCCTGTTGTGGAAGGTATTGTGGCATTGGGCAAGTCCCTGGGGTTGGAGGTGAGTGGCGAGGATGTGGAAGAGTTGGTGGAGGACCACAGGGTAGAGCTAACCACTGAAGAGCTGCAAGAGCTTCATCTGGAACAGCATCAGACCAGAGTAGAGGAAATTGATTCACAGGAGGAGGAAGATAGACTGGAGGTGCCTTATTCAGAGATTAAGGAGATTTAGTCAAAGTGGAATGATGTGCAAAGTTTTTTTGAAAAATACCACCCTGAGCAAGGTGAAATAAGCCATCTCTACAACAAGTTCAGTGACAGAGCCATATTGCACTTCAGGAACATGTTAAAGAAGTGCCAGAAACAGAGGACTGTGGACAGTTATTTTGTGAGACAAGGGTCCAGTGACTCTCAAGCTGGTCCTAGTGGCATTAAAAGAAAAAGAATGAAAGTAACCCCTGATAGGGCTTTCATACCTGAAGTCCTTATGGAGGGGGATTCCCCTTCCAAACAATAAGCCCTCTCTCACTCCTCCTCCCTATCTTCCAGATGCCATCAACAATCTTCAATAAAGGTAAATAAAAAAGTTATTTTATGTGTTTATTTAAATGTGTATTTATTTTCTAATAACTAAAATATGTATACAGTGGTACCTCGAGTTACGATATTTTTTCGTTCAAGAATGCTGTTCAAGTGCCATTACCAAACGAATTTATCCCCATAAGGAATAATGTAAAATAGACTAGTCCTTTTACACCCCCAAAAATATACTTACAAAAGCATTTAAAAAAATAAGCTTACATAAAAGGGCGATTTTGGGGACCATCGTAACTCGAGGTACCACTGTAATTGTTTTGTGTATGTAAAACTATAGTTATTCTTTAAAAAATAATATTTTTGTGTGTCTGGAACGGATTAATTGTATTTACACTTTTTCTTATGGGAAATAATGGTTCGACTTTCGGCCAGTTTGAGTTAAGGCCTAGCTCCTGGAACGGATTACGGCCGATACTCGGGGTCCACTGTATTTGCATTTTATGCACTGAATTATAAGCTTATTTTTTTAGTTCAATTTGTTCACCCACAGTAATGTGTTTGGTTCAATTTGTGTTTAAAAAATTAGAAATTTAACTTCTTCATCTTCAAATGTGATATTAATTTTGTAGCAGATGCAACATTAATCAAATATATTTCCTTGGGGTGTGAGTCATAGAAGAGGTTGGGGAGCCGTGCTGTGTACAACACCAGGCAACAACATGCTCATATCAAAACATTGTAAATACCAAGAGTTAAAAGTCTTCTGTATTTTACCATTCTCTGCCTGCTGTGCTGTGCCCTGCCCAACCCTACCCTGCCTAGCCTTGCCCTGCCTTACCTTGCCATGCCTTACCTTGCCATGCCTTACCCTGGCATGCCTTACCTTGCTCTGTCTTGCCTTTCCTACATTTCCTTACCTAGGCTTGCCTTGCCCTGCCTTACCCTTCCTTACCCTGCCTTACCTTGTGCTACCTTACCCTACGTTACCTTAAACTGCCTTACCTTGAACTGCTTTGCCTTGGCCTGCCTTGCTTTGTCTTGATCTGCCTTACCTTGCCCTATCTTCCCCTGCCCTTCCTTACGTTGCCCTTCTTTTCCTTACCCTGTCTTACCTTGCCCTGCCCTGCCTTGCCTTGCCCTGCCTTAACTTTGCCCTGTGTAACCTTGCCCTTCATTATCTTGCCTTGCCTTGCCCTTCCTTACCTTGCCCTGCTTTTCCTTACTGTGCCTTACATACCTTGCCCTGTGTAACCTTCTCCTGCCTTACCTTTCCCTGCCTTACTTTTCCCTGCCTTACTTTGCCCTGCATTACCTTCCCTTTCCTTGCCTTACATTCCCTTTCCTTGCCATGCCTTACCTTGACCTGCCTTGGGCTGCCCTGCATTGCCTTGCCTTGCCTTACCTTGCCTTGCCTTGCCTTGCCCTGCATTGCCTTGCCTTGCCTTGCCTTACCCTGCCTTGCCTTGCCTTGCCCTGCCTTGCTATGCCCTCCTCTGCCTTGCCATGCCTTGCCATGCCCTCCCTTGCCATGCCCTGCCTTGGCATGCCTTGCCTTACCTTGCCCTGCATTACCTTCTCCTGCCTTGCATTGCCCTGCCTTACCTTACCATGCCTTGCCTTAGCCTGCCTTACTTTGCCCTACCTTACCTTGCCCTGCCTTGCATTGCTCTGCCTTACCTTGCCCTGCATTACGTTACTGTGCCTTACCTTGCCCTGCCTTACCTTACCATGCCCTGCCTTGCCTTGCCCTACCTTGCCATGCCCGCCCCTGCCTTGCCATGCCCTGCCCTCCCTTGCCATGGCCTGCCTTGTCATGCCCTGTCTTACCTTGCCTTGCCCTGCATTGCCTTGCCCTGCCTTGCCTTGCCTTGCCCTGCCTTACCTTGCCCTGCCTTACTTTGCCCTACCTTACCTTGCCCTGCCTTGCATTGCCCTGCCTTACCTTGCCCTGCCTTACCTTGCCCTGCCTTACCTTGCCCTGCCCTGCCATGTTCTGCCCTGCTTGCCTCTCTCTGCCTGCCTGCCTTCCCTTCTTGCCTGCCTGCCTTTCTGCTTGCCTGCCCTGAGGGCCTGCCTGCATGCCTACCTTGCCTTCCTGCCTGCCTGCCCTGCCTTCCTACCTGCCTGCCTGCCCTGCCTTCCTACCTGCCCTCCTGCCTGCCCTACCTTCCCTCCTGCCTGCCCTACCTGTTGGCCTGCTCTGCCTGCCTTCCCTGCCTGCATTGTTCTGCCCTGAATGCCTGCCTGCCTGCCCTGCCTGCCTGCCTGCCCTGCCTGCCTGACTTGCTCTGCCTTGCCTGCCTGCTTCCGTGCCTGCCTAACTTGCCCAGTCTTACCTTGCCTTGCCTGCCTGCCCTGTCTTGCCCTATCTTACTTTGACCTGCCCTGCCTTACCTTGCACTGACTTGCATTGCCTTTCCCTACTTTTTCCTGCCATACCTTGCCCTGCCTTATCTTGCCCTGCTTTACTTTGCCCTGCCTGCCTGCCCTGCCTTGCCCTGTCTTACCTTGAATTGCCCTACTTTTCCCGGCCTTACTTTGCCCTGCTCTACCTTGCCCTGCCTACCTTGCCCTGCCTGCCCTACCTTACCTTGCCCTGCCTGCCTGCACTGCCTTACCTTGCCATGCATTCCTGCCTGCCTGCCTGCCTGCCTGCCCTGCCCTGCCTTACCTTGCCCTGCCTGCCTTCCTTGCTCTGCCCTACATTCCTGCCTGCCCTGCCTGTCTGCTTGCCTTGCTCTGCAGTGCTTTCCTGCCTGAATGCCTGGCTTCCTGTGCCCTGCCTGCCTTGCTCTGCTCTGCCTGCTTTGCTCTGCCCTGCCTGCCCTGTGTGCCTTCCTGTCTGCATGTGTGTCTGCCCTCCTGTCTGCCTACTTGCCTACCTGCCTGCCTTGCCCCACCTTACGTGCTTGTCCTGCCTGCCCTACCTTACCTTGCCCTGCCTGCCTTACCTTGCCCTGCCTGCCTGTCATGTATTACCTTGCCCTGCATTCCTGCCTGGCTTGTTCTCCCCTGTCTTCCTGCCAACCTTTTCTGCCCTGCCTGCCCTGCCAGCCTGGCTTGCTCTGCTCTATTTTCCTGCTTGCCTGTCTGCCTGCCCTGCCTTACCTTGCCCTGCCTGCCTGAGATGCCTTACCTTGCCCTGCATTCCTGCCTGGCTTGCCCTCCCCTGCCAGCCTGAGATGCCTTACCTTGCCCTGCATTCCTGCCTGGCTTGCCCTCCCCTGCCAGCCTTTTTTGCCCTGCCAGCCTGGCTTGCTCTGCTCTATTTTCCTGCTTGCCTGCCTGTCTGTATCTATCTATCTGTCTGTCTGTCTGTCTGCCTGCCTGCCTGCCTGCCTGCCCGCCTGCCCGCCTACCCGCCTGCCCGCCTGCCCGCCTGCCCGCCCACGCCGCCCGCCCCTCCCGCCCCGCCCGCCCCTCCCGCCCCGCCCGCCCCTCCCGCAAGCCCGACCAAAGCCCGCCCGCCCCGAAAGCCCGCCCGCCCCGAAAGCCCGCCCGCCCCCCGCCCGAAAGCCCCGCCCGCCCGCCCGCCCCGAAGCCCGCCCGCCCTGCCCGCCTGCCGCCCGCCCGCCCGCCCGCCCTGCCCGCCCGCCCGCCCGCCCAGCCGCCCGCCCGCCCTGAACCCGCCCGCCCGAAGCCGCCGCCTGCCCTGCCGCCGCCCCGCCCGCCCCGCCCTGCCCAGCCGCCGGCCGGCCCGGCCCGCCGCCCTGCCGCCCGCCCGCTCCGCCGCCCGCCTGCCTGCCTGCCCTGCCCTGCCTGCCTGCCTGCCTGCCCTGCCTGCCTGCCCGCCTGCTGCCGCCTGCCTGGCCGCCCGGCTGCCTGCCTGCCCTGCCTGCCCTGCCTGCCTGCCTGCCTGTGCGCCCGCCCTGCTGCCTGCCTGCCTGCCCTGCCTGCCTGCCTGCCTGCCTGCCTGCCTGCCTGCCTGCCTGCCTGCCTGCCTTTTCTGCCCTGCCTACATTACCGGCCTGGCTTGCTCTGCCCTATTTTCCTGCTTGCCTGTCTGCCTGCCTGACCTTCCTGCCTGCCTTCCTGTCTGCCCTCCTGTCTGCCTACTTGTGTATCTGCCTGCCTGTCTGCCTTGCCCCACCCTACCTGCCTGCCTTGTTCTCCCCTGCCTGCCTACCTTGCCCTTCTCTGACTGTCTGCCCTGTCTGTTTGCCCTGCTTGCCAACCTGCCCTGCCTGCTTGCCTTGCCTGCTTGCTTGCCTGCCATTCAGTAAGTCAGTCAAGCCATTCAGTAAGTCAGTCAAGTCATTCAGTTTGTCAGTCAAATCATTCAGTAAGTCAGTCAAGTCATTCAGTAAGTCAGTCAAGTCATTCAGTAAGTCAGTCAAGTCATTCACTAAGTCAAGTCTTTCAGTAAGTCAGTCAAGTCATTCAGTAAGTCAGACAAGTCATTCAGTAAGTCAGTCAAGCCATTCAGTAAGTCAGACAAGTCATTCAGTAAGCAGCAGCATTCAGTAAGTCAAGTCATTCAGTAAGCAGTCAAGCATTCAGTAAGTCAAGCATTCAGTAAGTCAGTCAAGCCATTCATTAAGTCAGTCAAGCCATTCAGTAAGTCAGTCGCTTATTCAGTAAGTAGTCAAGCTTCATTCAGTTTGTCAGTCAAGTCATTCAGTAAGTCAGCAGCATTCAATAAGTCAGTCGCATTCAGTAAGTCAGTCAAGTCATTCAGTTTGTCAGCAAGTTATTCAGTAAGTCAGTCAAGTCATTCAGTAAGTCAGTCAAGTCATTCAGTAAGTCAGTCAAGTCATTCAGTAAGTCAAGCATTCAGTAAGTCAGTCAAGCCATTCAGTTAGTCAAGTCATTCAGTAAGTCAGTCAAGCCATTCATAAGTCAGTCAAGTATTCAGTAAGTCAGTCAGTCATTCAGTAAGTCAGCAGCCATTTGCAGTTAGTCAGTAAGCCTATTCAGTTAGTCAAGCCATTCAGTTTGTGTCAAGTCATTCAGTAAGTCAGTCAAGCTCATTCAGTTAGTCAGTCAAGCCATTCAGTTAGTCAGTCAAGCCATTCAGTAAGTCAGTCAAGCCATTCAGTAAGTCAGTCAAGCCATTCAGTTAGTCAGTCAAGCCATTCAGTTTGTCAGTCAAGTCATTCAGTAAGTCAGTCAAGCTTCAGTAAGCCAGTCAAGTCATTCAGTGTCAGCGCTATTCAGTAGTCAGTTCATTCAGTAAGTTCAGCGTCCAAGTAAGTCAGTCAAGCGTGTCATCAGTAAGTCAGCAAGTATTCAGTAAGTCAGTCAAGTCATTCAGTTTTGTCAGTCAGTCTCAGTAAGTCAGTCAAGTCTTCAGTAAGTCAGTCAAGTATTCAGTAAGTCAGCTGTCTTCAGTAAGTAGTCCAAGTCATTCAGTAAGTCAGTGTCATTCAGTAAGTCAGTCAGTGTCAGTAAGTCAGTCAAGTCATTCAGTAAGTCAGTCAAGTCATTCAGTAAGTCAGTCAAGTCATTCAGTAAGTCAGTCAAGCCATTCAGTAAGTCTCAATTTTCTTGGTAATTCCTAGACTTGAACGCTTAAAATTTTTCTTGTCACTTGCTGGAACACTTGTATGCTTAATTTGTGCCATGATTGCTTGGCAGATTTATCAAAATGCAGTGAAAATAAGAAAATGTATATAAATAAACACAGCGAGCTTTCGAGCTTCCCGAGTATTATCGTCCAAACTGAAGGCTGGGAGGGCGGTGTGGGTGGGTGAAGTGGCTGAGAGTGGCGGGATAGTAGTAGGACTCCCCCACTGACTGAATGGTGTAACCCACCGCCACGACTGCTCACTCAAAAATTTTCCCTCCGCAAACCGTGTAAAGTTAATTTTAAGTAGTGTTAGATAAAAATGTGCCGCAATTATTCAATCCTGCAATACCCAAATCTTGCCACATAAACTCGTGCTAAATGACGGTCTACTGTATTTTAGAAGCGTGTTGAGTGTCGATGTTTACATTATACTGTTGTTTTGAATACTTTAGAAGTGTGTTAAGTGTCGATGTTTATGTTCTCTCTAGTTCTTTGGGAATTAAGACCATTTTATATTGGTTTTATAGGTATGTTTGATGTCAATGTATATGAGGACGCTGTTGAAGAAGAGGAAGATACAGCAATACCACTACTTCCTCTCCTTGTCCCTCTCAGCTGTGTATACCTGGCTACTACACTACCACTACTTCCTCTCCTTGTCCCTCTCACCTGTGTATACCTGGCTACTACACTACCACTACTTCCTGTCCTTGTCCCTCTCACCTGTGTATACCTGGCTACTACACTACCACTACTTCCTGTCCTTGTCCCTCTCACCTGTGTATACTTGGCTACTACACTACCATCTACTTTCCTGTCCTTGTCCCTCTCACCTGTGTATACCTGGCTACTACACTACCACTACTTCCGCCTTGTCCTCTCACCTGTGTATACCTGGCTACTACACTACGCTACTTCCGTCCTTGTCCCTCTCACCTGTGTATACCTGGCTCCCTACACTACCACTACTTCCGTCCTTGTCCCTCTCACCTGTGTATACCTGGCTACTACACTACGCATTCTTCAGTCCTTGTCCCTCTCACCTGTGTATACCTGGCTACTACACTACCCTACTTCCCGTCCTTGTCCCTCTCACCTGTGTATACCTGGCTACTACATTACCCTACTTCCGTCCTTGTCCCTCTCACCTGTGTATACTGGCTACTACACTATCGCATACTTCCTGTCCTTGTCCCTCTCACCTGTGTATACTGGCTACTACACTACCACTACTTCCTGTCCTTGTCCCTCTCACCTGTGTATACCTGGCTACTACACTACCACTACTTCCGTCCTTGTCCTCTCACCTTTTGTATACCTGGCTACTACACTACCGCTATTCCTCTTGTCCTCTCACCTGTGTAGTACCTGGCTACTACACTACCACTACTTCCCTCCTTGTCCCTCTCACCTGTGTATACCTGGCTACTACACTACCACTACTTCCTGTCTTTGTCCTCTCACCTGTGTATACCTGGCTACTACACTACCACTACTTCCCGTCCTTGTCCCTCTCACCTGTGTATACCTGGCTACTACACTACCACTACTTCCCGTCCTTGTCCCTCTCACCTGTGTATACCTGGCTACTACACTACCACTACTTCCAGTCCTTGTCCCTCTCACCTGTGTATACCTGGTACTACACTACCTCTACTTCCCGTCCTTGTCCCTCTCACCTGTGTATACCTGGCTACTACACTACCACTACTTCCTGTCCTTGTCCTCTCACCTGTGTATACCTGGCTACACACTACCACTACTTCCCGTCTTGTCCTCTCACCTGTGTATACCTGGCTACTACACTACCATACTTCCGTCCTTGTCCTCTCACCTGTGTATACCTGGCTACTACACTACCACTACTTCCTGTCCTTATCCCTCTCACCTGTGTATACCTGGTACTACACTACCGCTACTTCCTGTCCTTGTCCCTCTCACCTGTGTATACCTGGCTACTACACTACCACTACTTCCTGTCCTTGTCCCTCTCACCTGTGTATACCTGGCTACTACACTACCACTACTTCCTGTCCTTGTCCCTCTCACCTGTGTATACCTGGCTACTACACTACCACTACTTCCTGTCCTTGTCCTCTCACCTGTGTATACCTGGCTACTACACTACCGCTACTTCCCGTCCTTGTCCCTCTCACCTGTGTATACCTGGCTACTACACTACCACTACTTCCCGTCCTTGTCCCTCTCACCTGTGTATACCTGGCTACTACACTACTGCTACTTCCCGTCCTTGTCTCTCTCACCTGTGTATACCTGGCTACTACACTACCACTATTCCGTCCTTGTCCTCTCACCTGTGTATACCTGGCTACTACACTACCTCTACTTCCGTCACTTGTCTCTCTCACCTGTGTATACCTGGCTACTACATACCACTACTTCTGTCCTTGTCCTCTCACCTGTGTATACCTGGCTACTACACTACCACTACTTCTGTCCTTGTCCTCTCACCTGTGTATACCTGGCTACTACACTACCACTACTTCCTGTCCTTGTCTCTCTCACCTGTGTATACCTGGCTACTACACTACCACTACTTCCGTCCTTGTCCTCTCACCTGTGTATACCTGGCTACTACTACTCTCTCACTACTTTCCTGTCCTTTGTCCTCTCACCTGTGTGATACCTGGCTACTACACATACCACTACTTCCTGTCCTTGTCCCTCTCACCTGTGTATACCTGGCTACTACAATACCACTACTTCCCTTCCTTGTCTCTCTCACCTGTGTATACCTGGCTACTACACTACCACTACTTCCCGTCCTTGTCCCTCTCACCTGTGTATACCTGGCTACTACACTACCACTACTTCCCGTCCTTGTCTCTCTTAGCTGTAGTATACAGTCATCCCTGCAGGTATGCAGGGAGTGTAGCATGTATGCAGGGAGTGTAACAGGTATGCAGGGAGTGTAGCATGTATGCAGGGAGTGTAACAGGTATGCAGGGAGTGTAGCATGTATGCAGGGAGTGTAGCATGTATGCAGGGAGTGTAACAGGTATGCAGGGAGTGTAGCATGTATGCAGGGAGTGTAACAGGTATGCAGGGAGTGTAGCATGTATGTAGGGAGTGTAGCATGTATGCAGGGAGTGTAGCAGGCAGGGAGGGAGTGTAGCAGGCAGGAGGAGGTAGCAGGCATGCAGGGAAGTGACCCCGGATAAGGACTTGGTACCTAGAGTCCTTATGGAGGGGATTCCCCTTCCAAAATTAGGTCTCTTCCTCTCCCATCTTCCTCTCTCCCATCCAGCAACATCAGTCTTCAATAAAGGTAAGTGCCACATTCAGTTCATTCATTTGTGCATGTAAATCTATCTTTAAGGCCCCCAAAAATTTTTTTTTCCAAACTTCTGGGATTCTGGAACGGATTAATTGGATTTCCATTATTTCTTATGGGGAAAATAGTTTTGGTTTTCGCCGATTTTTGTTTTAGCCGATCCATCTGGAACGGATTAAAATCGAAAACCGAGGGATGACTGTACCTGGTTACTACACTACCACTACTTCCCGTCATTGCCTCTGTCACCTGTGTATACCTGGCTACTACATTACCACTACTTCCCATCCTTGTCTCTTACCTATGTATACCTGGCTACAACACTAATGCTACTTCCCGTTCTTGCCCCTCTCACCTATGTATACCTGGCTACTACACTACCACTACTTCCCGTCCTTGTCACTCTCACCTGTGTATACCTGGCTACTACACTACCACTACTTCCCGTCCTTGTCTCTCTCATCTGTGTATACCTGTCTACAAAACTACTACTACTTCCCGTCCTTGTCTCTCACCTGTGTACTATACCTGGCTACAACACTACAACCACTTTCTCTCTACTTCCCATTCTTGTCTCTCTCACCTATGTATACTTGGCTACAACACTACCACTACTTCCTGTCCTTGCACCTCTCACCTGTGTATACCTGGCTACAACACTACAGCTACTTTCTACTTCGCATCCTTGTCTCTCTCTCCTATGTATACCTGGCTACAACACTACCACTACTTCCCATCCTTGCCTCTCTCACCTGTGTATACCTGGCTACAACACTACAGCTGCTTTCTCTCTACTTCCTGTGCTTGTCCCTCTCACCTGTGTATACCTGGCTACAACACTACCGCTACTTCCCTACCAAACTCATCCACCAAGCTCTGCAACTTCTCTTCAGAATCCCCCAAAAGCACAGTGTCATCAGCAAAGAGCTACTGTGACAACTCCCACTTTGTGTTACATTCTTTATCTTTTAACCCTACACCTCTTGCCAACACCCGAACATTCACTTCTCTTACAACTCCATCTATAAATATGTTGAACAACCATGGTGACATCACACATCCCTGTTTAAGGCCCACTTTTACTGGGAAATAATCTCCCTCTCACCTACATACTCTAACCTGAGCCTCACTATCCCCTTAAAAACTTTTCTCCGCTTTCAATAACCTACCTCCTATTCCATACATTTGCAACATCTGCCACATTGCCTCCCTATCCACCCTATCATATGCCTTTTCAAAATGTTATACTCACAATAAAATAGTTAGCTAATGTATAGATTGTACATTTTTAAAAGTATAATTTATTATTTCAAACTGGTTCACTGTCTTCAGTTTTGTGAAGTGATTGTGAATAAAGATGGTGATGACACGCCAAGTTTATTACGACTGAATTATTTCTGTTAATTAGTGGTACTCATGGACATAAAGTTATTCACTGATACTTCATAATGGAGCTTGAATGATATATTAGTGTCAGTTGGTGATTTATTTCTCTCGCTGTCCAGACCACGATCTGAAACTCGTCCATACTTTCCAAGAATTTTCACAAAAAAATTTTTTTTAATTTTTTATGAAATTGACGAAAGTGACGAAATTACACTCTCACAAATTTTGTGTCGACGATTTTTATGTACAGTGGACCCCCGAGTTTTGGTCACCTTAAAACATGACCAATTATGTAAGTGTATTTTTGTAAGTGCTTTTGTAAGTATTTTTGGGGGTCTGAAATAGACTAACCTACATGACATTATTCCTTAAGGGAGTAAATTCGTTCGGTAATGGGACTTGAGCAGCCTTCTGTAACGAATTATGACCGAAACTCGGGGGTTCACTGTATTGGCAATTTTGCCCACATTGATTCCTATTTTAGGCCAGTTACATTGTTCCAGTCTACAAAATTCTTAGCTATTATGCTAGTATGCCTTCCATTTTATCGATTGAGCACAAGAAACAGCTCAGCCAATTTCCCACAAATTTCAAAATACAGTGGACCCTCGCTATTCGAACACTCCAAACTCGCCCTTTTATGTAAGTTTATTATTGTAAGTGTTTTTATAAGTGTATTTTTGGGGGTCTGAAATGGACTAATCTAATTTACATCATTCCTTATGGGAATAAATTCGTTTGGTAACAGCACTTGAACAGCATTCTGGAATGAAGAATGTTCAAATAGCGAGGGTGCACTGTATTCCAATTTCAAAATAGGGTTTAGAATGAACAATGCAGGCATTCCTGGCACTAAAATAACATTTCCTCTGTTCATTAGTTGTGTTCACAGGCTTTACACATGAATTAAATTTTTATTTTTTTTATTCACAAAAGAATTTTCATTCACACACAAGAAAATAGAAGATTTACTGTTATGCAGTACTTTAATAATTGTTTAAATAATATCAAGTGAATTTGTGAATACATATTAGACCCACCAGTTGGACAAGTATTGGACGAGTGACATCATTTGTTTACTCTTGAATATCGGCAAAAATCGAACATTTTTGCTAATTTGAGCTCAATTTCAAGGTACTTTTCATCGTGAAACCAATCAAATTCTTTTCTATTTCTGTAATATATCTTCCATTCTATTAAATGAGACCAAGAAAACGAGAATACAACCACAAATGCCATACAAAAATACACCTCAAAGTTGGCATTTTAAACCAAAACCACCGTCGGAGTTTCTTTTTTCCTCATGCACTGTTGCTGCAGGATTTTTTTATACTGCGCTCACTGACCATGCAGACTCATTCTCTTACATGTAGGTCTTCCAGCTTTCTCCTGCTAGATTTGAATCCGCTATGGCACCAACACTGGCTTGCAAGCTGTAGTACAATAGACTGTTATATTACACGGTTTTATCTGGCACGTTTTGGGTATAGCACTATTAAAGAATTGCGGCACAATTTTATACAACACTTCGTAAAATTAACTTAACACGGTTCAATTTGTGGTAGGGGAAAAAATTTGGAACGTCCCCCGCGGGATACTTCTGGCTGTGCATTAGACCATTGAGTCAGTGGAGGAGACCTACTACCATCCTCTGCCACCCTGTGCCACCCCACCACCACCCTCCAAAACCCCCACCACCCTCCAAAACCCCCACCACCCTCCAAAACCCCCACCACCCTCCATCACCCCACCACCCTCCAAACCCCCACCACCCTCCATAACCCCCACCACCCTCCAAAACCCCACCACCCTCCAAAACCCCACCACCCTCCAAAACCCCCACCACCCTCCAAAACCCCCACCAGCCTCCAAAACCCCCACCACCTCTCCAACCACCCCCACCACCCTCGTCACCCCCACCACCTCCTCACCCCCACCACCCTCCGTCACCCCCACCACCCTCCGTCACCCCCACCACCCTTGTCCCAGCCTTCAGTTCATACGCGTGTACGACCATTCTGCTAGGAGCTAGCTGTGTTTATTTTTATGTTTGTGGAATGAGTTTAGATCTTTTAATTACCATATCTTGTATCTGCCAAGCAATCATGACACACAGTAGGCATACCAGTGTTGCTGAAAGTGGCAAGAAAAGGTATAAGCATTTAAGTCTTAGAATTAACGATGAAAATAGAGCTATTAGACAAGAGATAGCCTGTTGCCGTAATGAAGCATCACTTTGCGTACATAAAAAGAATGAGGTAAATATGAGTTTGTGTGATGACTGACTGATTTACTGACTGACTGACTTACTGATTGATTTATTGACTGACTGACTGACTTACTAACTGACATACTGACTTGACTTAATGACTGACTTATTGACCGACTTACTTGATTAATTTACTGACTGACTTATAGTTAGACTTTTTCACTGAAGAGGACCCTGAAATGGTGTCTAGATCAGCTGATGACTTACCGTCGGTTGTATAATGTACTGCGGGTAAAATAGAACAGAAATCCATTACAGAATTTATGTACACTCCAGTACAACCATCGACTTTAGTACCAGAACCTCTACCATCCCCCTCAGGCCAGTAGGCCCACAGCATAACTCTCCACTCTTTCACAATCATCCACAAACACCAGCACCCACTATTTAAGGTAAGAAATACTATTATTTCTGTTGCATTTGTAATCTTAAGCAGTAAAAACAACATAATACATTACGACAATGAACTACAATTACATATTCACATTTTTGTAAGATGTGGAGACCTAAAAAAAAGTCCTTTGGCTTTTTTAGGGCTCTTAGGAATGTAACTCTATTTTCCCATAAATTCTTCAGTTTATCTAACACAGTTTTACCTAACACAGTGTTTTCAGGAACTTAACTACCATGT
This sequence comes from Cherax destructor, assembly GCA_009830355.1. Classification (NCBI taxonomy): domain Eukaryota; kingdom Metazoa; phylum Arthropoda; class Malacostraca; order Decapoda; family Parastacidae; genus Cherax; species Cherax destructor. The sequence goes on along the minus strand of WNWK01020980.1, from coordinate 15,914 downwards.
AATATAACGGTCTATTGTACTATGGCACTGACAGTGAAAAGGTTAAAAAATGTGGCTGTTCTTGCCATGCAAGCTGATAAGGACTCTGTTTCACTTGAGTTAATTTGATTTCTGTTAATCTCATTCTTTCCTATTGCAGCTCAGCCTTATACCAGAATAGATTCATGTTGGCAGCCTCCAGTGTCATGATGCTTATATACAGGCCAGAAACACTCACATACTGTATAGTATGTCAACGTCTGAAGCTGACTTCAACATCCTGTTAATACTGATATGGTATGTTTTGGGACTCTAATGTTTCAGTTTGATAAAATATTTACAATATAATGCTTAGTCTCATGTCATTAATTAGGATGTATCAGTACCTCTATTTTAAGAAAAAGAGGATAAATAAGTATACAAGATATGATGTAGGGCGTAATGACAGTAGTTTGTTGGACTATGTATTGGTAGATAAAAGACTGTTGAGTAGACTTCAGGATGTACATGTTTATAGAGGGGCCACAGATATATCAGATCACTTTTTAGTTATAGCTACAGTGTGAGTAAAAGGTAGATGGGATACAAGGAAAATAGAAGCAGTAAGTAAGAGAGAGGTGAAGGTTTATAAACTAAAAGAGGAGGCAGTTAGGGTAAGATATAAACAACTATTGGAGGATAGATGGGCTAGTGAGAGTGTAGGCAATGGGGTCGAAGATGTATGGGGTAGATTTAAAAATGTAGTGTTAGAGTGTTCAGCAGAAGTTTGTGGTTACAGGCGAGTGGGTGCGGGAGGGAAGAAGAGCGATTGGTGGAATGATGATGTAAAGAGAGTAGTAAGGGAGAAAAAATTAGCATATGAGAGGTTTTTACAAAGTAGAAGTGATGCAAGGAGGGAAGAGTATATAGAGAGAAAAAGAGAGGTTAAGAGAGTGGTGAAGCAATGTAAAAAAAGAGAGCAAATGAGAGAGTGGGTGAGATGGTATCAACAAATTTTGTTGAAAATAAGAAAAAGTTTTGGGGTGAGATTAATAAGTTGAGGAAACCTAGGGAACAAATGGATTTGACAGTTAAAAATAGGAGAGGAGAGTTATTAAATGGAGAGTTAGAGGTACCGGGAAGATGAAGGGAATATTTTGAGGAGTTGTTAAATGTTGATGAAGACAGGGAAGCTGTGATTTCGTGTATAGGGCAAGAAGGAATAACATCTTGTAGGAGTGTGGAAGAGCCAGTTGTGAGTGTGGGGAAGTTCGTGAGGCAGTGGGTAGAATGAAAGGGGTAAGGCAGCTGGGATTGATGGGATAAAGATAGAAATGTTAAAAGCAGGTGGGGATATAGTTTTCGAGTGGTTAGTGCTATTATTTAATAAATGTATGGAAGAGGGTAAGGTACCTAGGGATTGGCAGAGAGCATGTATTGTTCCTTTGTATAAAGGCAAAGGGGACAAAAGAGAGTGCAAAAATTATAGGGGAATAAGTCTGTTGAGTGTACCTGGTAAAGTGTATGGTAGAGTTATTACTGAAAGAATTAAGAGTAAGACAGAAAGCAGGATAGCAGCTGAACAAGGGGGCTTTAGGAAAGGTAGGGGGTGTGTAGACCAAGTGTTTACAGTGAAACATATAGGTGAACAGTATTTGGATAAGGGTAAAGAGGTTTTTGTGGCATTTATGGATTTAGAAAAGGCGTATGATAGGGTAGATAGGGGGGGCAATGTGCCAGATGTTGCAGGTGTATGGAATAGGAGGTAGGTTACTGAAAGCAGTGAAGAGTTTTTATGAGGATAGTGAGGCTCAAGTTAGAGTGTGTAGGAGGGAAGGGGACTATTTCCCAGTAAAAGTGGGCCTTAGACAAGGATGTGTGATGTCACCGTGGTTGTTCAATATATTTATAGATGGGGTTGTAAGAGAATTGAATGCGAGGGTCTTGGCAAGAGGTGTGGGGTTAAAAGATAAAGAATTAAATACAAAGTGGGAGTTGTCACAGTTGCTTTTTGCTGATGACACTGTGTTTTTGGGAGATTCTAAAGAGAAGTTGCAGAGGTTGGTGGATGAATTTGGTAGGGTGTGTAAAAGAAGAAAATTGAAAGTGAATATAGGAAAGAGTAAGGTGATGAAGATAACAAAAAGATTAGGTGACGAAAGATTGGATATCAGATTGGAGGGAGAGAGTATGGAGGAGGTAAATGTATTAAGATATTTGGGAGTGGACATGTCAGCAGATGGGTCTATGAAGGATGAGGTGAATCATAGAATTGATGAGGGAAAAAGGGTGAGTGGAGCACTTCGGAGCTTGTGGAGACAAAGAACTTTGTCCATGGAAGTAAAGAAGGGAATGTATGAGAGTATAGTTATACCAACACTCTTATATGGGTGTGAAGCATGGGTGATGAATGTTGCAACGAGGAGAAGGGTGGAGGCAGTGGAGATGTCATGTCTGAGGTCAATGTGTGGTGTGAATATAATGCAGAGAATTCGGAGTTTGGAAATTAGGAGGAGGTGCGGGATTACCAAAACTATTATCCAGAGAGCTGAGGAGGGGTTGTTGAGGTGGTTCGGACATGTAGAGAGAATGGAACGAGACAGAATAACTTCGAGAGTGTATAAATCTGTAGTGGAGGGAAGGCGGGGTAGGGGTCGGCCTAGGAAAGGTTGGAGGGAGAGAGTAAAGGAAGTTTTGTGTGCGAGGGGATTGGACTTCCAGCAAGCATGTGTGAGCGTATTTGATAGGAGTGAATGGAGACAAATTGTTTTTAATACTTGACGTGCTGTTGGAGTGTGAGCAAAGTAACATTTATGAAGGGATTCAGGGAAACCGGCAGGCCGGACTTGAGTCCTGGAGATGGGAAGTACAGTGTCTGCACTCTGAAGGAGGGGTGGTAATGTTGCAGTTTTATAACTGTAGTGTAAAGCACCCCTCTGGCAAGACAGTGATGGAGTGAATGATGATGAAAGTTTTTCTTTTTCGGGCCACCCTGCCTTGGTGGGAATCGGCCAATGTGTTAATAAATAAAAAAAAATATCAGTACCTGAAAAAGATTAATCATTTAAGTGAAATTAATCATGTTAGTAACATTAATCATTTTAGTAAAAATCATACACAAATAAGTAATTTTTGTCGTGTCATTTCATTACTCATTAGAACATGTATAGTCTGTTTGTGGACTTGTCAGCTGTAATTGAAATCAATTGGCCGGTGTACATTCTCACTGTCAGCTGCAATTAAAACTTACATAGCCTGTGTGTGTATTAATTGCACAAAGTGTCTTGTGTTTATTGTGTGTCTTGCATTAATTAGAAACAAAATCAGAATAGATGGTGTAAAATAACAATGCTCTTTCCACTGGAGCATGAAAACAATTAAAGAGCCACATAATTGTAATGTGTTTTTATCTGCCTTTTATAACAACTAATCTATTGTAAGAAGACTGCAGTGGCTATTTTTTCTTTGTAACACAGACTCTACTAAAGAGAATTTTTATCAGCCTATAGAGTATGTTCCACGTATTTGTTAAACTTAACATTACAAATAAACACAACATTTTCCAGATGTGATTTTTCCAGTGTCAGTTGTCGATGGTATAATCTTCAGCAATAATTGTTCCAGTGACAACTTCTTCAGTGGTCTACTCTGAAACAGAGACAGCTGCCTCCTTATTCTATCCTTCAGCAGTGATTGTTTCAACCACAATGGACTCAATAGCCCAATCTCCAGCAATGACTGGTCCAGAAACAACTGCCACAGTATACCAGTCTACAGCAATGACTGGTCCAGAAACAACTGCCATGGTGTCCCAGTCTCCATCAGCGATTATTCCAGTAACAACTTCCTCGATGGCTCAGTATACAGCAGTGACTGTTCCAGAGATTGCTACCTCAATGTTTCCAGCACTTATCGGTCCAGAAACAACTACCTTTGTTGCCCGGTCTCCATCTATGACTGCTCCAACAACAACTGCCTCAGTGACTCAGTTTTCATCAAGAATTGATATGGAGACAACTGCCTTGATGTCCCAATTTGATGTGAAAAAATCTACAGTAATGCAAATAAGAAGTGATGAAGAAGGGAAATCATATTGGTGTCCGAAATGTTTTAAAACCTTCACTGAAAAAATTGATTTTATAACACACATGAAAAATCACAAAAGAAAAAAACGATATCAATGTTCAGAATGTCTGAAAAGATTTTCAGACAAATCTAATCTAATGAAACACAAAAGAAATCACAAAGCAAAGAAATATTACAAGTGCTCAGTGTGTCAGAAAAAATTAGCATGCAGAGTTAGTCTAGTGACACACATGAGGATTCACACGGGAGAGAAACCATATAAGTGTACAATGTGCCAAAAAAGCTTTGCTTGTAGATCTTCTGTAGTGTCACACATGAGGATTCACACGGGAGAGAAACCATATAAGTGTACAGTGTGCCAAAAAAGCTTTGCTTGTAGATCTTCTGTAGTGTCACACATGAGGATTCACACTGGAGAGAAACCTTATAAGTGCTCAGTGTGTCAAAGAAGATTTGCTTGTAGATCTTCTGTAGTGTCACACATGAGGATTCACACGGGAGAGAAACCATATAAGTGTTCAGCGTGTCTGAAAGAATTTTCATGCAGATCTTCTTTAGTGACACACATGAGGATTCACACAGGAGAGGAGCCATTTAAGTGTTCACTGTGTTTAAAAAATTTAGCATGTAGATCGTCTTTAGAGGCACACATGAGGATTCACACGGGAGAGAAACCATATAAATGCTCTGATTGTCTAAAAGGTTTTACAGACAGATCTTCTCTAGTGAAACACATAAAAGTTCACACACAGGAGACACTGTTCCAGTGCTCAGTATGTTTAAGAGAATTTAAACTTAAATCTTCTCTAGAGTTACACATTAAATCTCACACAACACTTAAACCATACCAGTGTTTGGTGTGTCTCAAAGATTTTTCAAGAAAATCGGTGTTAGTGACACGTATCAGAAACTCACTGAAAAGAAACCATATCAGAAGTCGGAGTGTCTAAAATGTTTTATGCAAAAAGTTAATCATGTAAGACATATAGGGACTGATTCAGAAGATAAACCTAATCAGTATTAAAAGAATCTTCAAAATGTTTTAATAAAATCTGATTCCCTTTCTTTTGTTCAAAGCTAAATAACTTTATCTTCACACAACAGCAAAAAGAAAAAAAAAAGTACTGCATCTTATTTTTGTAAGACTTAATTTTTGACAACCATCGCATACCAACAGTACTGTTAGTTGTTACACAGATGCTGAGTAAGAATTAGGAAATATAAGCTGGAACTGGGCACTAGGTAAAACTGACGAATTAATGTGACAAATTATTTATGTACATAACCAAATTTTTGTCAGGTTATTTATTTTAGTATGACAATTAATTTTTATTAAAACTGTTGTTTTTAACATATTTATATTAGTAAGAATGCTAATTTCTTACAGTAAGAGGATTAATTTTTGTTAGACACCTGATTAATATAAGATTTCAAATTTCTCTGACAACTGATTTGTGCACTGATTAATTATAAGGTGATAGATTTCTGTAGAACTGTGCTGCTTTATAGCTATTAGGATTTAGTGGGTTTTTTTTTTTTCATATATAAAATAAACATATCATTGTCTTTCATAAGCTTATTTGCTGAAAACCTGTGGTGGCAACACATGAGAACTAACACAAAAGAAGTCAAATTAGTTCCCAGAATTCTTTTTGCAAAAAATTATCTTGACAAATGCAATATTTCATAGGAGAAAAACTACTTCAGTGTGCAATATTGTTACATATTTTCACAAATGCTTTAGTAACAAAGCAAATTACAGTGGACCCCTGACTAACGAAAAGATCATATAACGAAAAAATTGTGTAACGTAAGCTTTTTTTCGCTATCGTGTAGCGAAAATGGTCTCGTGTAGCAAAACGTATTAGACCTGTCTGCCTGCCCTGCGCCTGCGCAGGACGCCAGTGAAACGTTTACCATTGAGAGAACATTACCCAGCGTGCTCTTTCAAACATTCACAATAAATTTGTTGTGTTTATTGGTGGTTTAGTGATTGTCACTGTGAAATAAGTCACCATGGGTCCAAAGAAGCTTCCTAGTGGCACCCCAGTGGTAGCATTCATGCAGGGAGTGTAGCATTCATGCAGGGAGTGTAGCATTCATGCAGGGAGTGTAGCATTCATGCAGGGAGTGTAGCATTCATGCAGGGAGTCTAGCATTCATGCAGGGAGTGTAGCATTGCATGCAGGGAGTGTAGCAGGCATGCAGGGAGTGTAGCAGGCATGCAGGGAGTGTAGCAGGCATGCAGGGAGTGTAACAGGCATGCAGGGAGTGTAGCAGGAAGGCAGGGAGTGGGGATTCCCCTTCGTTGAGGCTGAATAATTCCTCCCCCAACAAGTGTTTAATTGTGATGAAACAGGCCTGTTTTGGAAGAAAATGCCCAACAGGACCTTCATTACTCATTACCCTATCTTCCAGATGCCTGCAACTCTCTTCAATAAAGGTAAGTAAATGTTATTATTAATCTGTTTTTTATTATTTAGTATGTGAATATTTTTGGGTGGAACGGATTAATTGTACAGTGGTACCCCGGTTTACGATGGTCTCCAAACTCGCCCTTTTATGTAAGTTTATTTTTTTAAATGCTTTTGAAAGTGTATTTTTGGGGATCTAAAAGGAATAGTCTATTTTACATTATAACTTCTTCTTCTTTCTTTCAACACGTCGGCCGTTTCCCACCGAAGCGCGGTGGCCGAAAAGAAAAAACGAAAGTTTCTCCTTTTACATTTAGTAATATATAATGGAGAAGGGGTTACTAGCCCCTTGCTCCCGGCATTTTAGTCGCCTCTTACGACACGCATGGCTTACGGAGGAAGAATTCTGTTCCACTTCCCCATGGAGAACATTATAATGTTCACAGACATTATAACTTATGGGGATAAATTCGTTTGGTAATGGCACTTGAACAGCATTCTGGAACAAAAAAATATCGTAAACCGGGGTACCACTGTATTTACATTATTTCTTATGGGAAATAAGGTTTCGAATTACGAAAGTTTCGTGTTGAGAAATAGCTCCTGGAATGAATTAATTACGTTAGTCGAGGGACCACTGTATTAGAAACCGTATACAGTGGACCCCTGACTTTCGGCCAGTCTGACTATCGGCCGGTTCGACTTTTGATCGCTTTTTTCGGCCCAATTTTTCCCCGACTATTGGCCTGCGTACCAGACCTGTCCACCTGTCTGCCTCCCTCCGCAGACGTCGTGAGCCAGTCTAGCTTTGTTTATCCTTGAGTGAACATTACCCAGCGTGCTCATTCAAGCATTTCACAATAATTTTATTGTGTTTAGTGCTTGTCACTGTGAAATATAAGTTACCATGGGTCCAAAGAAGCTTCCTAGTGGCACCCCTGTGGTAAAGAAAGTGAGGAACACCATCGAACTGAAGAAGGAGATATTAGAAAAATATGAGTAGCTTACATGTGGGAGAGCTTGCCAGGATGTACAACAAAAACATATCTACTATCACCTCTATCCTGGCAAAGAGAAAACAAATCAAGGAAGCTCATGTTGCAAAAGGTGTTGACATGTTTGCCAAAAATAGATAAAAAACAGTGGATGAGGTTGAGAAGTTGTCGGCGGTGTGGATCAAAGAAAAACAGATAGAAGGTGATAGTGTTTCCATGGCGATAATTTGTGAAAAGGCAAGGCAGTTGCATGCAGATCTTGTCAAGACAATGCCTGGAACCAGTGCTGATGCGAGTGATTTTAAAGCCAGCAAAGGCTTTTTACTTTCGTGATTTTCGTGTGCAGGTTTGATACTGATCCCTCTAGGATTTTCCAAGTGTATATAATAATGTATCTCTCCCGCCTGCGTTCCAGGTAGTACAGGTTTAGGAACTTCAAGCGTTCCCAGTAATTGAGGTAGTTTATCACAGTTATGTGTGCCGTGAAGGTTCTCTGCACATTTTCTAGGTCAGCAATTTCACCTGCCTTGAAAGGTGCAGTTAGTGTGCAGCAATATTCCAGCCTAGATAGAACAAGCGACCTAAAACGTATCATCATGGGCTTGGGCCAAATTCCTGGTTTTGAAGGTTCTCATTACCCATCCTGTTATTTTTCTAGCAGATGTGATTGCTACGGTGTTATGGTCCTTGAAGGTGAGATCCTCTGACATGATCACTCCCAGGACTTAGACATTAGTTTTTCACTCTATTGTGTGGGTGGAATTTGTTTTATACTCCGATGAGATTTTAATTTCCTCACGTTTTCCATATCGGAGTAATTGAAACTTCTCATCATTGAACTTCATATTGTTTTCTGCAGCCCATTTAAAGATTTGGTTGATGTCCGCTTTGAGTCTTGCAGTGTCTTCAATGGTGGACACTCATGCAGATTCGGGTGTCATCTGCAAAGGAAGACATGGCACTGTGGCTTATATCCCTGTCTATGTCAGTTATGAGGATGAGGAACAAGATGGGAGAGAGTACTGTGCCTTGTGGAACAGAGATTTTCACTGTAGCCACCTCAGACTTTACTCTGTTGACAACTACTCTTTGTTCTCTATTAGTTAGGAAATTGTAAATCCATCTACCAACTTTTCCAGTTATTCCTTTATCATGCAATTTGTGTGCTATTACACCATGGTCACACCTGTCAAAAGCTTTTGCAAAGTCTGTGTATATAACATCTGCATTCTGTTTGTCTTCTAGAGCATCCAGGACCTTGTCGTAGTGGTCCAGTAGTTGGGACAGACAGGAGCGACCTGCTCTAAACCCATGCTGCCCTGGGTTGTGTAATTGATGGGTATCTAGATGAGTGGTGATCTTCACAGTACTGGTCCACAGACTACTTGATCAGTACTCCAGTCTTCCGTGACCTCCTTCCCTGCTACAGATTCACACTGTTGCTACAAATGTTGCACTTCTCAGACAGGAATATGCCCAACAGAAATGACCTTCTATACACAATCCGGGAAGTGCATATGCATATGAAGGAGAAATTCGGTGCCTACTTTAATCCCTTCAAGAACATTGTTGTCGATGAGTCCTTGATTCTGTTAAAGGGATGCCTGTCATTCAAACAATATATACCAAGCAAACATAATCGCTTTGGTATAAAACTGTTTGTTATGTGTGACTGAGACTGGTATTGTGTTGGATGTCATTATCTACACCAGGAAAAACACACTTGATGATGACAAGCGGATGTTGGGCATTTCTGGTGATGTTGTTCACAAGATGATGGAGCCATACCTTGGCAAGGGTCATACATTGTTCACAGACTACTGGTATACCTTGGCAAGGGTCATACATTGTTTACAGACTACTGGTATACCTTGGCAAGGGTCATACATTGTTTACAGACTACTGGTATACCTTGGCAAGGGTCATACATTGTTTACAGACTACTGGTATACCTTGGCAAGGGTCATACATTGTTCACAGACTTCTGATATACCTTGGCAAGGGTCATACATTGTTCACAGACTTCTGATATACCTTGGCAAGGGTCATACATTGTTCACAGACTTCTGATATACCTTGGCAAGGGTCATACATTGTTCACAGACTTCTGATATACCTTGGCAAGGGTCATACATTGTTCACAGACTTCTGATATACCTTGGCAAGAGTCATACATTGTTCACAAACTTCTGATATACCTTGGCAAGGGTCATACATTGTTCACAAACTTCTGATATACCTTGGCAAGGGTCATACTTTGTTCACAGACTATTGGTATACCTTAGCAAGGGTCATACATTGTTCACAGACAACTGGTATACCTTGGCAAGGGTCACACATTGTTCACAGACTTCTGATATACCTTGGCAAGGGTCATACATTGTTCACAGACTTCTGCTATACCTTGGCAAGGGTCATACATTGTTCACAGACTTCTGATATACCTTGGCAAGGGTCATACATTGTTCACAGACTATTGGTATACCTTAGCAAGGGTCATACATTGTTCACAGACAACTGGTATACCATGGCAAGGGTCACACATTGTTCACAGACTACTGGTATACATTGGCAAGGGTCATACTTTGTTCACAGACAAATGGTATACCTTGTCAAGGGTCATACATTGTTCACAGACAATTGGTATACCTTCGCAAAGGCCATACATTGTTCACAGACAACTGGTATACCTTGGCAAGGGTCATACATTCTTCACATACTACTGGTATACCTTGGCAAGGGTCATATATTGTTCACAGACTACTGGCATACATTGGCAAGGGTCATACGTTGTTCACAGACAACTTGTATACCTTGTCAAAGGTCATACATAGTTCACAGACTACTGGTATACCTTGGCAAGGGTCATAAATTGTTCACAGACAACTGGTATACCTTGGCAAGGGTCATACATTGTTCACAGACAGCTGGTATACCTTGGCAAGGGTCATACATTGTTCACAGACAACTGGTATACCTTGGCAAGGGTCATATACTTTTCACAGACTTTTGGTATACCTTGGCAAAGGTCATACATTGTTCACAGCCTATTGGTATACCTTGGCAAGGGTCATACGTTGTTCACAGACAACTGGTATACCTTTTCAAGGGTCTTACATTGTTTACATACAACTGGTATACCATGGCAAGGGTCATAAATTGTTCACAGACAACTGGTATACCTTGGCAAGGGTCATGCATTGTTCACAGACTACTGGTATACCTTAGCAAGGGTCATACATTGTTCACAGACAACTGTTATACCTTAGCAAGGGTCATACATTGTTCACAGACAACTGGTATACCTTGGCAAGGGTCATACATAGTTCACAGACTACTGGTATACCTTGGCAAGGGTCATACATTGTTCACAAACTACTGATATACCTTGGCAAGGGTAATACATTGTTCACAGACAACTGGTATACCTTGGCAAGGGTCATACATAGTTCACAGACTACTGGTATACCTTGGCAAGGGTCATACATTGTTTACAAACTACTGATATACCTCGGCAAGGGTCATACATTGTTCACAAACTACTGATATACCTTGGCAAGGGTCATACATTGTTCACAGACAACTGGTATACCTTGGCAAGGGTCATACATAGTTCACAGACTACTGGTATACCTTGGCAAGGGTCATACATTGTTTACAAACTACTGATATACCTCGGCAAGGGTCATACATTGTTCACAGACAACTGGTATACCTTGGCAAGGGTCATACATAGTTCACAGACTACTGGTATACCTTGGCAAGGGTCATACATTGTTCACAAACTACTGATATACAAACATCGAATTAAAACTAAAGGAATCTTATAGGAATCAAGAGACACGGGAAGAACTAAGAGCCATAAATGAAATTGAAAGAAACCCTAAGTATTTCTTTTCCTATGCAAAATCAAAGTCGAGAACAACAACCAGTATTGGGCCCCTACTTAAACCGGATGGGTCCTACACAGATGACAGCAAGGAAATGAGTGAGTTACTTAAATCCCAGTATGACTCAGTCTTTAGCGAGCCACTAACCAGACTGAAAATCGAAAACCTAAATGATTTTTTTATGAGAGTGCCACAGAACTTGACAGACGCATGCCTTTCTGACATCATCACGACGCCAAATGACTTCGAAAAGGCAATAAATGACATGCCCATGCACTCCGCTCCAGGCCCAGACTCATGGAACTCCGTGTTCATCAAGAACTGCAAGAAGCCCCTATCACATGCTTTTAACATCCTATGGAGAGGGAGCATGGACACTGGGATCGTCCCGCAGCTACTAAAAACAACAGACATAGCCCCGCTCCACAAAGGGGGCAGTAAAGCAATAGCAAAGAACTACAGACCAATTGCGCTAACGTCAAATATCATAAAAATCTTTGAAAGGGTTCTAAGAAGGATGATCGCCACCCATCTTGATACCCATCAATTGCTCAACCCAGGACAGCATGGGTTTAGAGCAGGCCGCTCCTGTCTGTCCCAACTACTGGACCACTACAAGGTCCTGGATGCTCTAGAAGATAAACAGAATGCAGATGTTATATACACAGATTTTGCAAAAGCCTTTGACAAGTGTGACCATGGTGTAATAGCACACAAAATGCGTGATAAAGGCATAACAGGAAAAGTTGGTAGATGGATCTATAATTTCCTAACACGTAGAACACAAAGAGTAGTAGTCAACAGAGTAAAGTCTGAGGCAGCTACTGTGAAAAGCTCTGTTCCACAAGGCACAGTACTTGCTCCCATCCTATTCCTCATCCTCATATCAGACATTGACAGGGATATAAGCCACAGTGCTGTGTCTTCCTTTGCAGATGACACCCGAATCTGTATGACAGTGTCCACCGTTGAAGACACTGCAAGACTCCAAGCAGACATAAACCAAATCTTTAAATGGGCTGCAGAAAACAATATGAAGTTCAATGATGAGAAATTTCAATTACTCAGATACGGAAAACGTGAAGAAATTAAAATCTCATCGGAGTACAAAACTAATTCCAACCACACAATAGAGCGAAAAACTAATGTCAAAGACCTGGGAGTAATCATGTCAGAGGATCTCACCTTCAAGGACCATAACACTGTAGCAATTGCATCTGCTCGAAAAATGACAGGATGGATAATGAGAACCTTCAAAACCAGGGATGCCAAGCCCATGTTGACACTTTACAGATAGCTTGTTCTATCTAGGCTGGAATATTGCTGCACACTAACTGCTCCTTTCAAGGCGGGTGAAATTGCTGACCTTGAAAATGTGCAGAGAACCTTCACCGCACGCATAAGTGCGATAAACCACCTCAACTACTGGGAACGCTTGAATTTCCTAAACCTGTACTCTCTAGAACGCAGGCGGGAGAGATACATTATTATATACACATGGAAAATTCTCGAGGGCTTAGTACCAAACTTGCACACAAAAATCACTCCGTACGAAAGCAAAAGACTCGGCAGGCGATGTAACATCCCCCCAATGAAGAGCAGGGGTGCCACTAGCACGTTGAGGGACAACACAATAAGTGTGAGGGGCCCAAGATTGTTCAACTGCCTCCTAGCATACATCAGGGGGATTACCAAGAAGCCCCTGGCTGTCTTCAAGCAGGCACTGGACAGGCACCTCAAGTCGGTACCTGATCAGCCGGGCTGTGGTTCGTACGTTGGACTGCGTGCGGTCAGCAGTAACAGCCTGGTTGATCAGGCTCTGGTCCAACAGGAGGCCTGGTCACAGACCGGGCTGCGGGGGCGTTGACCCCTGGAATTCTCTCCAGGTAGACTCCAGGTAGACCCATGTAATGGTTGTAGGTTAATAAAACTCAGAGTAATAATAACAATGTACTATCCAAGGCCGCTCCATAACAACAACAATAACAAAACAATTATAAATGACTGAACCAAACAAACATAGTATTCAATCCTCCTACTGCTCCCAACCCCTTACATTCCTCCTTTTCTAAATTACATTATATCATCCAACTTATAAATCCAACCTATCTGGAGGTTTGACGACTCTGCTGGAACGCCGGAGAATTGGAGGGTTTGTGCTGTCCTGAGGTGCCTTCTCTTCTCTCACCCGGCTGGTTCCCTTATCAAACCTCCCAGGAGGTTCTTCCTGCATGCTAACCTGCTTTTTAAGTTTATTACCATTATTATCTGTTGTGGGCAGTTCCTCTAAACCACTCCTTACTGCTTCTGGTACTGTTGGAATCAGTGGTTGCTCTCCACTCCTAAACCTTGGCATGAGCTGATCTATATGCCTTTTTCATATCATGTTACCAAACCCTCTAATTAACACTTTGTAATTCCTAACCCCTAATACCTCCACAATTTTTCCTTCTACCCAAGGGTCACCTTTCCCAAAGTTCCTTGCATACACAGCATCATCAACTTTAAAATGCTTCACCACTCCTTGAAGGTCACCAGCAGGCATGTTAGGTAATGAATTGTCCTCTTTAACATGACATTTGACAGCCGATACAGGGACTTTGAAATTCCTATGAAACATCATTTCTGCTGGTGTCTTATTAGTGGAGGAATGAACAGTTTTCCTATGGTTATATAAGAACCTACATAATCTGGTATTGAGAGAATCTTTTGTGAACTTGTGTAAACTTTCCTTCAATGTCCTTACCGCCCTCTCTGCCAGATTAGATTAGATTTTGCCACCGAAGTGGCTAGTTTATTGTGCACCCCATATCCATCCTGTGGACGGTAGCACAAGAGCATATGGATACACAAAAGGCCTAGGCACTAGGCCCCAAAGGGGTTAACAATTGTACATTTGGGTTTATATCTACATTTCAATTATCTGTTACAAACAAATTTAGGAAATTCTGCCAGACCATTTGATGAAGGATGGTATAGGGCTGGAGTAACATGTTCAATACTATTCTTACTAAAGAAGGCTTCCAGCTCTTGTGAGACAAAATAAGGAGCATTATCTGACACAACTGTGTCTGGTAACCCAAAATTACAAAAGGATTTCCTCAGTAACTCAGTAGTAACTGTGGATGTCATGGAACTAGTTACTTGCACATCTAAGAATTTTGAAAAAGAATCCACAATTACCAAAAAATATTTGCCCTCAACTGGACCTGCATAGTCTATATGCACTCTAGACCATGGTGTCCCAGTGCTGGGCCAAGATAGGACAGTAGATGAATATGGCTTAAAATTCTGAAAACAAATGGGACAACTCTGTCACTTCTGCAATATCTTGGTCCATCTTTGGCCACCAGACCCACTGCCTAGCTTCTGCTTTCATAGCATTGATACCATTATGACATATATGCAGATGCTCCAATACCTTACATTTCAATTTTACAGGCACTACCACTCTATTCCTATACAATAATACATTATCATGAACAGTCAGATCTGATTTGACTGAATTATTATCAGATAAAAATACACTGTTTTTACACCATCCATATTTAACATTATTTACTACTTGGAATACTACAGCATCTATCCCAGTTTCCTCTTTGATTTTGTCAAATGATAAATGTTGGAAATCGAGGAACTCTACTAATCTCACATATTCCGAAGGTGTACCTGATTCTAAGCTGTGATCTTCAATAGGTAATCTACTAAATGCATCTGCAATAACATTTTCCTTGCCAGCCTTGAATGACAATTCATAATCATACTGAGCTAATAACAGAGCCCAACGCTGAATTCTGGCATTTGCATTTTTTTTTTTACATTTTATTAGGAACACTGCATTACATAACTTTGCCCATAGACAGCTAGGCTCACCACATGGTGCCAATATACATATATCAATTACAAGGAACACTTTGTGATTACAAAGTCTCACTTAGAAATCCAAATCCATGTTATGCATGACATACTCAATTGTATGACCTTTGTCAAGAATAAGATATGTCATTAATCAAAGCCAAACATCCTAAGATATAAAAACCCTGTATAATTCATGCCCAACCCATCAAATGAAAAATTCACCATCTCCATACAGCAGGATGGTCATAAAACAATCACTATTCACATGAACATAATGAATTTAACCCCATGTTACCCTTTCAACTCCAGCAAACATATTAATATAACACCACAAATAATACACTTATAACATTCCAGAACATAATTTTACATACAATGAACTATTCAATTGAACATTAAAGCCACGTAAACCGTGCACTACCACAATTTTGATTACATTCCCATTTATATATATATATTCCATATATAAAACCCATTACTGTTCATACAAAAGCACAACATATATTACCTTACCCTCAAAATAGGCTTTGCATGAAATAAGCCTTCACTCAACCGGCCGTCTATATAACAAAACCCACTTTAGTTACCAATATAACTACATCAAAACTTACATCCCCAAACAGGAAAACTTCACGAACAATATAGTTTATATGATAACCTTACAGTTGAACCTAATGTTTTTTTTTTTTTTTTTTTTTTTTTTTTTTTTTTTT
>WNWK01020979.1:0-34839 GCA_009830355.1 Cherax destructor | reverse complement strand
TTTTTATTAGATTTGAAGGAAAGGGGGGCCCATTGCCCCGGGGCATCTTACGCCCCCTTACGAACGCATGGTTCGGAGGAAAGTTTTTTTCCACTTCCCATGGAAATGAAAAAAAAAGGGGAACAAGAGCTATTAAAAAAAAGAAAAAAACCTAGATGTTTATGTATATATATGCATGTATGTGTAGTGTGACCTAAAGGGGGTTTAAAAGGATATACCTGTTATCCAGCGTGTTTATGAGAAAAAAAAAAGACACCAGCAATCCCCACATGAAAAACAGTTTCAGGTTTCTGTTTGTCACCTGGCGGGGCCTCCCCCTGGGTGGTTTTTTGTCTACCAACCCTCCCTAATTAAAAAAGGAAAATTTGGGGAAATACCATATTTACTATATATCATTTATTAACCAAATGCCCTTTTTCCCCCGCAATTTAGCTCCCCCTCCCAACTATTCAACCGCTCCGTCCCCCTTTTTTAACCCATTCCTCGAATTCACCTCTCCCATCCCTGTCCTCTTAAACAATACCACATATTCACCCTGTCCACAATTTTCCCCCCATACCGTCCCAACCCGCCCCCACCCAAGCGCCTACCTCCAACAATATGGATTTAGCTCCTTAACCTCATGCCAGTTGCACTGCAAAAAATTTAGGAATTCCTATGTTAACCAGTCCCCCTCATGACACTAACCCCGGGGTGTATCAAATATCCCACCACATTTAACCCCTTACCCTCCCCCAACCCCTTCCCATCCCCCCCCCCCTTTTAAAAAACGGATTTAAGAAGCAAAAATTGGACGGGGGAAAAACCCTGTCGCACCCCCCTTTCCATCCTAACCACCCCCCCCAACCACCATTTTTTCCCCCTCACATTCCTCTGCAATAACGCCCAAACCCCAATCCAACACTTCCAACCAAAACCCCCCGCCTTTCCATTTTCCAAACATATCTCATGCTCCACACTATCCTATCCCCCCTTCCAACCCATGCTATTCCCCCCTTACCTCTCTATCTATGAAATCTTTAATGTTCATGTCCCCCCCCCCCCCCCCTTCCCGGTATCCCCCCCTTCTCAATCACCCCCAACACTCTTTTTAATCATTACCTAAATTTTAGATTTTTTATAATCCATTCAAAGGATAAAGGTCTATAATTCTCTAAAGTTTCTCCTTCCTTCCCTTCCTCCAATAATTCCCCCCCTACCCATGCCCTCCCTATTAACCGTCCTTTTCATACCATTCATCCCCCTACCATACAACCCTTTATAATGCCCAACCCTTAAAAAATTCTTTTTCCAAACCATCCATACCTGGCCCTTCCCTTATTAACCCTTCCACTGCCTCCCCCCCCCCCTCTCACTGATCAGCCCCCAATCCCCCCGATCTTCCCTACAACCTCTCCTAATCTTTCCCAAAAATGCTCCTTTCCTCCAACCCCCCCCCCTACTTATGTCCTTGCAAACCACTTATCACATCACATTATTCCTTCCTGGAATTTATTCTCATACCCTTCACATAATTCCCAAATTTTTATCCACTTCCAGATACCCAAACATTCTATCCCCTTTTGTTTACCTTCCCCAAAAAAATATTGGGGGGCCCACCCCCCCAACACATCATCCTTCCGGGGCCCTTCCATCCCCCCAAAACCCCTCATTCTGCAAAGTCATCAACCTTTTTCAACGCCTTAATTTCTCTGTCATTCTATGTCCTCCCCCCTATAACAGTCTTTTAAGAGGCCCTCAATAAATTTTTTTTAAACCGATTCCATCCTGCTTTTCCCTTCCCCAAAACCTTTTTGATAGTAAGCCCGATGCCAGGTTCCCCCATTCCCCCACCAATCCACCAAAGCCCCCTTACTCCCCATCCAAAACCCACCCCACCAACCCCTCAACCCCCCTTTTTACCATCACCCTTTAATAACTGAACATTTAATTTCAAAACCCCTATACCATTTTGCAACCCTTCCCACCCCACCTCCACCAACACTCCCGATGATCCGTGAAACCCACATCCAGATATTGCACCCCCTACTACCACGCTACCTGTTACATAAATCCTGTCTAGTCGAGCCATACCTCTTCTAACAACGTAGGCTCACCCGCACCTCCCACCCCGATCACGTCTTTCAAACCTACCCTCCTAAGCACGTCCCTTAAGGCTGCAAGAACACAACCTCCACCCCACGGCTCCACACCCCTCTCTCTAATTACACAATTAAAATCCCCCCAACAATCCTTACACTAGGCAAATCCCAAATGCATAAATCATGTAATCCCACACAAAGTCCACCTTCACCTTCCTTCCGCCTCCGCGCATGTACACCCTAAAAACATACCCTAACTCCACTCCACTCCCCATCTACTCTAACCAGCCTACCCCCCACACTCCTCCCATCGCAAAGGTTTGAAAGGGCCTGACACCGCCACCGCTACCGCCACCCCCCCCTCTTTAATCTACTGGATGAACTTGCAAACACTTTGTAGCCATTCAAAAGTAATTCCCCACCACTCCTATAATTGTGTTCCTGTATAAAAGCAACTGTCACACCATACCTTCGCAACGTACACTTCACCCAAGCTATCTTGATTTCATCCCTCAACCCGTTTACATTAAGTGTTAAACACTTGAAATCTATGTCAAGGGTTTGCCCCTAGGCCTCTGTGGAAGTTGTACCCCTGACTTCCCTTTACTCAGTTTACCCGTTTGCTTCCCTCCCTTAAAATTACCCTGCTCTTGCACCAAACCTAGATCTTTTTTAGCAACTTCCACCAAAGGCTTTTTACAGATCCTCTGCGCCGGTGTCAGCACATCCTCACTGCCTGATGAATTGCCAGACCTTTTACGTGTCCTCTGTATTTCTTCCACACTACTTGCATTCTCGGTCTGATGGACCTCCACCTGCACATCCTCCATAATTAAGAGGTGTTCCTCTGTACTGGCACTCTCCACACTTTCCACCACATTCACTTCATCTATCAAACCATCATTAGTGTTTACACTTAGCACTGGCAAAGGGTCATCCAATATTTCCTTTAATATTTGTTCCAATGGTACATCCTCTGCCGGACTCTCATGGTGATCACAGTCCACCACTGGCATAACAGATTTCTGCGTTAGGGTCTGTCAAACCACCTCAGATCCCTCCACAATCTCACTCCAGAGTTTCGTCTGCTTCTCCCATTGCGTCTCCTCCTTCCGTTCCTCTCTCTGCACCTGCACTTTCACTACTCGTTGCTCTGGAACCTGTCTGGGTCCCGTCCTCATGCAGTCAGCCGCCACATGATCGTAGGTGCCACACAGGCGACACGTCCTGCGCTGTCCCATGTAGGTCACGTACACTTGGGTCCTGAAGTCTGGTAGAACAACGTAGGACGGTATAGGGTGCTTCAAGGTCATTTTCAACGAGAACGACCCCTCAAAGAGGCCCATCAAAGGTCCCTCGCTCCACTTTGCAGGTGTTTCTGCGTGTATCATACCGTACGCACTGAAGACTGTACTGATGTCCGTCGGATCCGCTTCGAATGGGACGTTCTTCAAACGTACCCAAGTGTACGTACGTGAAACGTTCTTCAATCGTACCTGAAGTCCAGTGTGCACCGTGTATACATGATCCTGGTGTCGATCTACGAGTCGGTCATAAACTTCTGTCGTCAGTAGCTTCACAAAGACCCTATTCATCCCATTCAGGGCAACGCCATACAAATCTCCAGTGTCAAGTCCATACACATCTCGTAATATCGTCGGTAACACAGTCCCGGCCGTTGCAGGGTGTAGAACGCCCGTCACAAGGTCAACACAGACAGTATTCAAACGTCTCCTCCCTGCTGTCGCCCTGTTGTTTTGGAAAACCAAAATGCTGTAAAGCGTCGCCAGGGGTCAGGTCAGAGCACCGCACACCCTCGCACCACCAGAGCTGGGCTGCGACTGACTCTCCACAATTACTACCATCACTATCACTACCACCACTACAAGAGACTAGCTCCCTTAAGGTTTACTATACTAATAGCAGGAGTGTAAGAAATAAGATAGATGAGCTAAGATTAATTGCAAGTGCAAAAAGTGGAAAAATAAACACTTAAGCAGTATAATGTGAGCCTTTATTGACAACGTTTCGCCCACGCAGTGGGCTTTATCAAGTCACAAACAGATCTACCTGGGTAAAAGGTACATGTGCGAAACGTTGTCAATAAAGGATCACATTATACTGCTTAAGTGTTTATTTTCCATTGTGTCGGTATTTTATACCATTTATTTCCATATTCGACGTATGTCACACTGCCAGACACGCCCTTCCGAGCCAGCAGTTAAGAGTATAGCAGGAAGGGCCCCACTGTTATACTATATTGCTTGGCTTTACCCAGGCAATCACGAGAAAGTGAAGCAGAGGTAAGGGCGCACACCAACAGTAGGAAGAACAATTTCAAAGTACTCCATAAAAAGGTAAGCAAGAACAGGGAATATCGGAGAGCCTATAGCATGAGTTGAAGTAACCCATTACCCATTGTGAGTCATAGGCGCTCCCACTGAGCTCTTTATTATTGCAACTTATCTAAGAGAGTTTATTAGTGTATTGTTAAGCAAAAGGACACAAATGCAACTACATGTGACATTTTATTGTGGCAACGTTTCGCTCTCCAGGAGCTTTATCAAGCCGTTACAGCTTGACAAAGCTCCTGGAGAGCGAAAGTTTCCACAATAAATGTCACATTATTGCATTTGTGTCACTTTAAATTTTTTTTTTATTTTATTAACACATCGGCCGTTTACCACCAAGGCAGGGTGGCCCCAAAAGAAAACGTTCATCATTCACTCCATCACTGTCTTGCCAGAGGCGTGCTTACACTACAGTTACAAAACTGCAACATTAACACACCTCCTTTAGAGTGCCGGCACTGTACTTCCCATCTCCAGGAATCAAGTCCGGCCTGCCGGTTTCCCTGAAACCCTTCATAAATGTTACCTTGCCTACACTCCAATAGCACATCAAGTCCCAAAAACCATTTGTCTCCATTTGCTCCTACCTAACACGCGCACACACGCTTGCTGGAAGTCCAAGCCCCTCGCACACAAAACCTCCTTTACCCCCTCCCTCCAACCTTTTTTAAGCTGACCTCTACCCCGCCTTCCCTCCACTACAGATTTATACACTCGAAGTCATTCTATTTTGTTCCTTCCTCTCTATATGTCCAAATTATCTCAACAACCCCTCCTCAGCTCTCTGGGTAATAGTTTTGGTAATCCCACACCTCTTCCTAATCTCCAAACTTCGATTCTCTGCATTATATTCACACCACACATTGCCCTCTGTTCGCCCAGACACAGTTTCATTACAAATATCTTGCAATGTTCATCTATCTAATATTACATTGCGATTACCATCGTTAATAGCTAAAACGATGATAATCAGCTTTATAATATTACATATTCATTTCATTTGGCCACCCAGCTCTTGTCGGGTGCGGGTGTGCTGTTCCCAGGGCTGCCACCTAGCGGTTCTCAACAACAACTAGATTTTCAGTGAAGATGGCGCAGCGAGCAGACGAGAGTAAACACCGCTGTATGATATGGTGACTGGGGTTGCACCCTGCTACGCGGCTATGGTACTTCCAAATATTTTAAGAGACGTCTATGGATTGGCCACAGAAGAATTGATGGCAGTAGCTCTTAAGAGTGTTAATAGAGTATTTGTAAAACTCTTAACAGCCGAGGTGTATGAGAGGCTAGTCGACCAACATCAGGACAGGGTCTATACGGTGCATTCTGGCCTACAGGTGCGTCTGAAGGACGTTTCACAGACTTACTCGTGGATTAGGGTTAAGAATGTACCGTTTGAAGCGGGCCCTGTCGATCTCAGTGAAATATTTGGTGATTACGGGATTGTACATGCTGCCATGGCAGGAAAGTGGAGTGAGGACCACTGGTGGCCTCTTCGAGGGTCATACTCTCTAAAAGATGACACTACATCGGCCTATACCATCTTACGTCATCATGCCAGCATTCAGGACACAGGTGTACGTCACGTATATGGGACAGCGGAGGACCTGCAGGTTGTGTGGAGCATATGAGCATGTAGCGGCTGATTGCATGCACAGGACGGGACAATGGGCTGATGCAGGGCGGCGTGGACAGGATGTACGAACACACAAGGAGGTGGTGAATACAGTGGATGCTAAGGACACTGGACATAAATTATGGAGTGAAATTGTTGAAGGGTCGAAGGAGGTATGTCATACATTGCCAGTGGAGTCTGAGCAGGAGGTTCCTGCTGGTGGTGGATCGCACCTGCGCAGTGGAGAGGATACACCATTGGAGGAGGTGTTAAGAGACATATTGAATGACCCTCTACCAGTTCTCAGTGTCGAGACATGTGCAGAGTTGGATGAGGCAGTGGGTGTGGTGGAGGAGAAAGTGAGTAGCAGTGTTGAGCAGCAGGCTTTGGTATGTGAGCAGATCATGGTTGAGGTACATCAACCGGAGAGTGTTGAGAGGGAAGACAGTATGGATGTGGTGACTGGATCGAGGAAGAGGCCGGGCACAGTGACAGATAGAAGAGGAGATAACCTCCTCACAGAGGACAGGTAAAAAGTCAATGGTGGAGGTGGCGAGAAAGGACCTGGGAGACTTAAATGAGAGAGAAAAGATCAAGGGTGGGAAGCAGGTACGTAAGACTGGCAGTAAGGGGAAGGTCATCTTGCAGCCTCCATCGCGGCCTAAGGGCAAACCTTTGCAGTTATATTCAAGTGTCTAACATTAAATGTCAACGGTCTGAAAGCAGAGATTAAAAAAACATGGGTTGAATGTACATTGAGGAGGTATGGTGTAACAGTGGCTTTTCTACAAGAACATAATTATAAGTGTGGTAGTGAGTTAAGATTGGCTGGTTACAGGGTGTGGGGTCGCCTGGAAAATTAAAGGGCAGGGTGGGGTAGCAGTAGCAGAATCAAGTCCTTTTAAATTATATGCCTGGGAGGAGTGTGGAGGGGGGCGGATAGTGCGGGTAGAGGGAGAGTGGGGTGGGGTGAGGGTTTGTTTCTTAGGAGTATATATGCAGGCTGAACAGTCTAGGAGAGTGAAGGCGGATTTTGTTAGGGATGTGATGATTTATGCGTTCAGGGGGTTGCCTGGGGTAACATTGGTTGGGGAGATTTTAATTGTGTCATTCGGGGAGAGGGACGTATAGCCCAGAGGGAGTGTTGATCAAACTGAGATTTGTTACGAAGTGCGGGGTTGGGGATGTAGTGGGAGTTGGAGGTATGGGGAGCTTACTTTTGTTAGGAGAGGTTATGGGGCTAGGTTAGATAGGATTTATGTTTCAAGTGCTGTGGTGGTGGGGAGGGTTAATTATCTGGATGTGGGTTTCTCTGACCACAGGGGGTGTTAGGAGAGTGGACTGGTTGGGAGTAGCAAAGTGGTATAGGGGTTTGTTGGAAATTAAATGTTAGGTTGTTAATGGGTGGGGATAAAAGGGGGGAGTTCGCGGTTGGTGGGATAGGTTATAGGAGACGGGGCATCGGGCGGGACCTGGTGGGATGGTGGGTGTCAGTGGGAAATCCGGATTCAGAGGTATACCAATGTTGCGGTAAGGAGGAGGCGGATGGGAGATAAGGGGTACAACAATACATAGAAGGACTGTTACAGAATTGTTATGTGAGGAGGCCAGGCGGTTACAGGAAATACGTGATTTGAAGAATAGATTGATTGAACTACAGAATGAGAGATTTGGGCGTGCGGATGAAGGCGGGGATAGATGATGTGTTGTGGGGGATAAACCGTCCAAATATGTGTTAGGTAAATGTAGATTGCAGGGAGAGGATGACAGTTGAATGTGTGGAAGTAGAGGAGGGTTTGGATGGTTATGAGCGGGAATGAATATTAGGGTACTGGAGGCTATTGGGGTGTATGTAGACAAGTGGTTTACGAAGTATTTGGGCAGTGTGGATGTGGGTGCTTGTGCTATTCTAAATGGGGGATTTTGGGGAGGTTGGAGGAATGGGATAGGGAGGAGATGGGGGTAATTAGGTGAAGAGGAAGTATGGGAGGCGGTGAGTGGGCTGAGTAAAGGCAAAGCTCCTGGGATGGGATGGTCTGGCAAACGCAGTTTTATAGGAAAACTGGAATAGTGTGAAAGATTGTGTAGTGGAAGTGATGAATAGAATGAAAAGGGACAGGAAGATGAGGGAAGAGATGGGCATGGGAGTGATGGTATTGGTAAAGAAAGGAAAGGGTGGTACATGCTGAGTAATTATGGGGCCCCCGGGTAGTGAACACAGACTATAAAATTTTCTGCAAAAATATTAGGTAACAGATTGAAAAGGTGATTGAAAAGGTGTTTGGGCGGAAGAACAAGGAGGGATACCGGGTAGAGGAGTGATTAGAGGTCATGAGAGGATAAAGGTTTTTTTAGATAATTCAAAGGGGGGTATCTTAGCATTGGTTTGGGAAGGGAGAGTATGATAGTGTAGAAAGGAAGGTATTATTTGAGGAAAGAGGAGACAGGGATTTGGAGAGGAGGTGGTGGAGTGGATTAGGGGGAAGAGGGTGTGTGTACGTATACAAGTGAACGGCAGATTTGGGGGGAGGTGGTGGGATGGGAGGGTTTCCCACAGGGTTGTCCCCTCTCGCAGATTCTTTTTGCTTGGCGTGCAAGATCCTTTTTATAGATTAGTGGGTGGTAGGGTTGGGTAGAAGGAGGAGAGATAGATGGTATTGGGGGTTATGGGGACGATACCACAGTGTTTTTAGGGACAGGGTTGGGTTTTCCCCGGACAGTTAGAAGGTGCTTAGGGATTTTTTGGGTGTGGCAACAGGAATGCGAGAATGAGGCGAAGTCGAAATTGCTGAAGATCGGGGCGTGGGTGGGGGGAGGTTGGGTCAGGAGTTTGGTTGGAATGAGGTAGACAGCATCACTATATGTGGAATTGCATACATGAGGGATAGGAATCAGGCGCGAGGTGTGAATTCAGAATGGTGGTGCGTAGGGCGATGTCACGTATGTCTGTCTGGAGTCCGTGTTTTTTGACATTGCGGCAGGGGGTAATAGCTGTCAATTGTTTATCTATAGCAGAATTTTATGTTGGTGGAGATAATTTTGTTGCAGGTGGGGCGTGGGAAAGGGGTTGGAACGTAGGGTTTTCAGGTATATTTGGGCTGGTGGGAGACATTGGTTGCGGAAGGACATTGTTAGGAACAAGGTTGAGCTGGGAGGTCTGTTTTTAATATGGCTGGAGCGAAGATTAGTGGTTTTTTGTGAAACGATGTTTAGTTAGGGGGGGGGGTCTGGGGGAGGGGGGAGATGGGGGTGAGGGAGTTATGGGAGGTAGGTGAGTGGTGGGGGGAAAAGGGTTTAGAGTACTGTGAGATCTAGTGAGGGAAATTTTAAAGGGAATTGAATCTCACTTGTTTAGTAACTGATGATGGGGTTTGAGGATCAGGGGGTTGTGGAAGGGCGGCAGTTTTTCCCGTATATGACTGTAGGATTTGAGGATTTAGAGCTTAGGTTTGGCGAGGGGCCGGGAACAGATGTATAGATTTTTACATGAGCGTTGCTGCTAAGGCAGTGTTTTTTAATATGGGGTTGGTGCAGGATGGCAGGTGAGAGGTGTGGTAGTTGGAAACGGTGTTGCATGGGTTTATTTCTGTGAACTTTGGGGCCCGGGGAGGAGGGATGGGCATGGTTAAAATGTTTGGGGGAGGGATACAGGTGTTGAGGGGATTATTTCTGGACATGGGAGGAATGGATGGCAGGGATAGAAGGCCCCTGTATTGTTTGGTGGTTTTGTGTGTGGGTGTGAGGTTGCGGGGTAATAGGGAAAGGATTAGGGCCTGGGCGGAAATGTATAGAACGGGAAATGTAGAAACAGGGAGGTGTGGGGGGGGGATTGGGTTCAGTTTTAAGTTGCAGATATAGAATTTCAGGGTGGCAGATTTATGGCGGGGTTTACAGCGGTTAAGGGGCGATTCCCGCGTTTTTTAATGTATGGTGGGGTTTCCTTGTGTTGTGTGCTGGGTAGGGGAGGGGGTGGGGGGGACGGTGACTTTTTTACTTTGGGAGCGGGGCTGGGGCGGGGTGTTGTGTATGGATGGTATGGGGGTGTGAGGGGGGGAAATGAGGAAAAGGAAGGGAGGTTTTAAAAGGGAAGGGGGTCATGGGATAAGCAAGGGTTTGCCTGTCTTGTGCTGGGTGTGAAAAGTGATGTGTGTTAATATTTTATATATGGATACCTAATTAAGGGACTGAACGGAGGGAAAGATTCCATGGGGCTTATGGTTAAAACTTTGGGCTGGTATGGTGAAGCAATATACAACATGAGGTTTATGTATGTTGATGTTGGTATTTTGTAATTCTTGGTGCCCCTGTTGAGCACTGTAAAGACTTTTATTGAGTGTGATATTATATCAGGACCTGTGATAACTGTGGTATAGGAATAGGTCTGTGGGATATATTAAGTATGTTTGTATGCAGTATGGTTGGATACAACACTTATCACATGGGGTATGGGTAAACTGTGGTATAGGGTATAATGTAATGTTGCCAAGACAAGTTTTTTTGTACAGTAGGGAATACTCTATTCATGTATCTTCTGATGTGCTCATGGGGGGTGTGGGCCTCTATGGTGTACCCCGGAACAATATTGTAAAATGTGGAGTTGTTTACTATGTTATTAAATATTAAGCCAGATTTTTTGGGTCCCTAGTTGGTTGTGGGATTAGAAGGGAAATTGTTTTGGGTATGATTATCAGCACATAGTTGCTGAAGACGACAAGGTGTTGCAACGTAGTGGTAGGTGTTTGTTTGCTTTTTCATAATTGTAAGAGGTGTAGTATATTTTAAGGAACAAAATTGTAATGGATATGATAGGTATGTATGTATATATTGTTTAGGTATTAATGTGTGAATATTTGGGTACCATGTGTGAATGTAGGTTGGTTAAGGGTGATATAATGGCACTGCGGGTGGAAAGCCCTTATAATGTATTATGTGAACAAAATCACAGCGTTTTTTGAGACTATGGGGCAGTGGGAAATAATATTATGTATATGATGTGGCATGGCCTTGTTGTATAAGGCCCAAGGGGGTACCTGAGTCTACCTGAGAATTCCAGGTGTCAACGCCGCGGGGTCCCGTACCGGGGCCCTTGTTGGACCAGAGCCTGATCAACCAGGCTGTTACTGCTGGCCGCACGCGCCCAATTTTTAAACCATCCCGGTGATCAGGTCCCGACTTGAGGTGCCTGTCCAGTGCCTGCTTGAAGAACAGCCAGGGGCTTGTTGGTAATCCCCTGATGTATGCTGGGAGGCAGTTGAACAATCGGCCCTCACACTTATTGTTTGTCCTCAACGTGCTAGTGGCACCCTGCTTCTTCTTTTGGGGGGAATGTAACATTCCGAGTCTTTTGCTTTCGTAGGGAGTGATTTTTGTGTGCAAGTTTGGTCCCAAGCCTGAGAATTTTCCATGTGTTAAAATGTTCTCCCGCCTGGGTTTCAGAGAGTACAGGTTTGGGAACTGCGTTCCCAGTGTTGAGGTGGTTTATCCCTTATGCGTCCCGTAAAGGGTTCTCTGCTTTTTTTTCAAGGTCCAATTTCCCCCGCCTTGAAAGGTGCAGTTAGTGTGCACAATATTCCAGCCTAGATAGAACAACGTCTGTAAGTGTCAACAGGGGCCCTCATCCTGGGTTTTTAAGGTTCTCATTCATCCTGTCATTTTCGAGCAGATGCAATTGCTACATTGTTATGGGCCTTGAAGGTGAGATCCTCTCTAAAGAAACTCCCGGTTTTGACATTAGTTTTTTGCTCTATTGTGTGGTTGGAATTAGTTTTGTACCGATGAATTTTAAATTTTTTCACGTTTTCCGTATCTGAGTAATTGAAATTTCTCATCATTGAACTTATATTGTTTTCTGCAGCCCATTTTTAAAAATTTGGTGGTCTCCCTGCTTATAACTGGGCAGTACGCTTGAACGCGCTGCGTGGGGCAGGTATCGGATAACAGAACCACAGAGAGACTCCTTGATTTTAAGCAGAAGAGAGCAATTGCTCGCCGTGTCATACGTGACGCTAAACGCACTTGCTGGTGAGATTACGTTTCTACTGTCACTTCGGCTTCCTCAATGAGTGCAGTCTGGAAGAAAGTGCGGAAATTGAGTGGTAAATTCTTCCCCGTCCCTGCTCCTGTTCTACAGGTTGCCGTTGTTGATATAGCACACCCTCTTACTGTTGCCACTGAAATTGGTAATCATCTGGTCCGCATTTCTTAGGGGCTCCATCTATGCCCCTCGTTCCTTTCTTCAAAGTCTGCCAGCGAGTTAAAGCCCTTAGATTTTTCTTCTCTCAGAGAAGAATTTTATAATGTGCCTTTTACCCTTCAAGAACTGGAGGCAACACACACTGCTTGCCGATCATTGGCAGCTGGGCCAGACGGCATACATATCCGTATGCTACAGCATTTACATCAGTCTGCTCTTGCTGCCCTATTACGACTCTTTTAATCTTATATGGTCCCAAGGAGTTCTTCCCTCAGCTGTGAAAGTCTGCTATTGTTCTCCTTTTGCAAACCGGGTACTACAGACGTGATATTTCCAACTACTGTCCCATCGCTCTTACCTGTGCAGTTTGCAAGGTGATGGAACGTCTAGTTAATAGAAGTTTGATGTGGTATTTAGAGACGCACAGTAGTCTCTCCACTAGTTACAGAGCCCTGGTGGCCTAGTGGTAAAGCTCTTGCTTCACGCACGGAGGCCCGGGTTCTATCCCGGCGGGCGGAAACATTTCAAGTGTTTCCTTACACACACTCACACACATACATACAAGGCCTAGGTGAAATCGACATGTGCCTAGGACAAATGGTAACTAACTAGTCAATATGGCTTTCATAAGGGCCGTTTCTGCCATTGACTGTGGTTATCGCCATCTTTTTCGATCTTGAGAAGGCTTATGACACAACTTGAAGTATAATATCTTGACCCAGGCTCACTCCTTAGGTCTCCGAGGCAATCTACCATTTTTCCTTAAGGCTTTCTTAACTGAAAGACATTTCCGTGTCCGGTTAGTAATGAGCTTTTCCCGGACTTTGTCCAAGTTGAAGGTGTCCCCAGGGTTGTGTTCTGAGCATAACACTATTTCTCCTTGCTATAATTAATCTGGCATCAGTTCTCCCATCCAACATTTGGTCATCGCTTATGTGGATGACTTTGCTATAGCTTGTGTGGGTGCTGATTGTCACCTCATTGCAGTTTCTCCAGCATGCCGTCAACCGAAGTTCGATTGGGCCACCTCTCATGGGTTTAAATTTTCTAGTAGCAAAGCTCATCAATACGTTTACTAGACTTTCAGTGGTCTCTGATCATCCGCTAGTACCTCATACGGCTCACGTATCCCAGAACGTGATACAGTCGGGTTTCTCGGCCTCCTGTTTGACCGTCGATTGTCCTGAAACCTCACATTACCTCTCTGAAGGCAACTTGTCATAGCCGGCTTAACCTCCTAAAAACCTCGCACATCTTTTGTGGGGCTGATCGTAGCACTCTCCTCCGCCTGCATTCAGCCCTAATTTTATCGAAACTCGATTATGGTGACCAGATATATTCGGGCCCCTCCCGCTACTCTTTCCGGCCTTAATCCCATTCATCACCAGGGATTGCGTTTATTGCTTTGGTGCATTTCGTTCTTCCCCGGTTGAGAGCCTCTATGTAGAGCGAACATCTCCATCCTTGTCCGATCGTCGTGATGCACATTGCATTCCATCCTTGTCCGATCGCTCGTGATGCACATTGCATTCGCTATTATGTTCGCTCCCATGACCTCGGCAATCCTTCCATGTATAGAATTGTTAGATGTTAGTAGACGCTCTTTATTTGTTTGTCGCCCTTTTCTTCTTTCGTCTTACATTCACTCCTGTCTTCCTTCAGCTACCACCTCTATATGTTCAGTGACGTCTCCTTTCCCCTACCCCTTGGGAAGTTCCTGCTGTCCGTGTCTTCTATTCCTCTACCTTGCGCGAAAGCCCGCCTACCTATTGTGGCTTTCTCATTTTTCTAGACCACTTCCGCCTCATTCCCATGCCATCGCAGTGTACAGTCATCCTCGTAGCTGTGTTTAATCCGTCCTGAGGGATGCACTAAAACTGAAACACACGAAAACTGAAGCCATTTATCCCATAAGAAATAATGGAAATTCAAAATCCGTTTGCACCCAGGAGTATTAAAAAAAAATAATTTTAGTGTGGGGAATTGTGGGGGATAAGTCTATCTGGGACACCGCCACTTGTAAAACAAAACCCCCGAGAGATGACCACTCGTATAATTTTACCCAGTCATTCCCTTTGGATGTGGAATCCTTTCCCCCTCCTGGCCGCATCCAAGGGGTACCTTCAATATTCTCACGTTAGCCCACTGCACTCTGGGCCAGTATAAATAAATCTGAGTAGATAATATTAATAATTATGGCATGATTAAATTTTAGTGGACTGGAAGGGTTATGGGCGAATTTATCAAATCAAAGAAAGGTAGAGAAACACACAATTAAGTTAACATGACCATCACTCACCTAATTAACAGCATCATAGCGGTGCATGGTAGATCGTTGACCTAGCTTAAAGTACATCTACTTTAGTAAAATATTATTCCAACAATAAAGACGACATAAGAGTACTTAGTTTAGATGAGGGAGTCTTTGTTGTTGACGCCCTCCTGGGATCTGATTCGATCGCATGGAAAAAAGTTGTCCGCCGAGTCAAGGAAGGTTAATTCCGTGAACTTTATACGCCCACGAGACCGGGGGTAGTTAACATGTGGTTGGTCGGGAAACATTTTGATCCTCTCACTATTCGACCTATTACTGTTTTATACGTATAACTTTACATACTATGGTTTTCCTGGCTTAATGCCCCACTAGTTTATACACATTCACCGGGTCCTTTGATATTCTGATTTCGAGTAGATAACTTGCGATATGTTAGTTCATCACCTCTGCATCCAACATGGCGGTCGGGGGATGGCGTGACCCGCTAGACCCGGCCCCCGGAAAATCACCCCGATTTTTTACAACTCGGGTTTTACTATATTCCCATTTCCAAAGTTCATCGAAATATTTCAGTCTCTTCTAAGACGAAAGCTCCCCAGCATCAGGGGGTTTCGACTTTTTCCTGTCGTATGGTCGCACTGAGTTCCAAAAAGGCCTATGCGACATACCTGGGCCCGGGGCCCATTCGTTATTTCCACAATTACTGCCCTATTACTGGACCTCCTGGACCGATTGTCCCACTTTATATTCACTGCGCACTGATACTCCTCCACATTACGAAAGGAGGTAATTAAACCGGTTTGGGGGCCGGAATTTCCAAATTTGGCAGGCCATCCATCACCTCAAATCCCAGGTGTAGGCTGTGTTTCCACTGACCACTTCCCCCTCTCCCGCCTCTTTTCCCCCGCTTCCTGCCGCGGGATGGCTCTATTCATAACCCCCCTGAACGAAACTCCCAGCGGTACATTAAGGATATCTGGGGTTCATATTAAAAGTTTATCAATTACAACTTTAAAAAATACCAATATTTTCCACATTTAGAGATTAAATATAGATTTACATAAGAAAAGAATAACAAATAAATATAAAGCACTAATAAATGTATAAATGAATATTTAACATCACACTACTTATTATGACTGGGGTTTAGGGAAGATGGAGAGGAGAGAGGGAGGCGAGTTTATTGTTGGGAGGCAGGACAAAATGCTTCAATTTGACACTAATATCACCCCCCATGGTTTATTATCTATCACAATTCATCAAATACGACATAATAACAATATAAATAACATAAAAACGTGATATACATTTCTAGAATTAATAAAATATTTTCTCATTACGAATGTGGTGGCGTATACTCTAGCTATGAAAACATCTTCCTATTTTTTCCTCCTTTCAGATGCATTAGTATGAGAAACGGAGTTTGTAAGAACGCAAGATCAATTTCCGTCGCTTCAAGGTGAACAGAATCATTCCTGTCCAGGCTGGCTGGTAACAACAGCAGCAGCAGCAGCAACAACAACAACGGTTTGTTGACAAAACTACCGAAATTTCTACACCCCATTCTTCTCGTTTATTCATTTAATCTTGCTTACTCACCCTCTCACTCTAATTGCCTCTTACCACCACTGCTCTCACCACCACATCCTCATCACCACTGTCTCACCACCACTGCCTCTCACCACCACTGCCCCCACCACCACTGCCTCTCACCACCCCCTCACCACCACTGCCTCTCACCACCACTGCCTCTCATCACCACCCTACCACCGCTTCTTTCCAGTCGCTTTCAAGGGTGAACAGAATCCCTGTCCAGCTGGTTGGTAACAACAGCAGCAGCAACAAAACTGGTTTGTTGACAAAACTACCGAATTCTACACCCTCATTCTCTCGTTTTTTCCCATTTAATCTTGTTACTCCCCCCACTCTACATTAACTGGACTCTTACCACCACTCCCTTTTCATCACCACTCCCTTAAACCCAAAACAAACAAGCACCACTGCCTCATCACCACTGCCTTCACCACATGCCTCCACCATTGCCCCCATCACCACTGCCCTCACCACCATTGCCCCCACCCACCACTCCCTCACCACCCCTCTCACCACCACTGCCTTCACCACCACTGCCTCCCATCACCACCCCGCCTCTCACCACCACTGTTCATCCCCAAATGCTCTCACAACCACTGCCTCTCACCACCACTGCCTCTCATCACCACTGGCCTCTCACCACTTTGTTACGATTTTTTCTTTAATTCAATGGTGTTCCTCACTTTTATCAAAGGACTGACACTAGGAGCATCTGGGCCGTGGTGGCTTATTTAGCAGTCACACACAATAATCATGGGCCAAAACAATGGATTGTTAAGAAATGTTTTGTATGAACCGCAGGATAATGTTCACTCAACCAGAAACAATGCTACACTGCCTGAGAATTTCGTGGAGGGGGTTTGGGGTTGTATGTGCGCTGGGCACTGGACAGGGGTTTTGACCAAGCACAAAATGGAGGGAATCACACGAAAACAGAGGTCAATTTTCCTTGGAAAAAAAATGCACGAAAACTGAAAACGAAAACAGAGATACACGAAAATGGAGGGATGACTGTATACCGATGGTTCAAAGTCGCTGACGGCGCGGATTCGCAGCAAATGTTTCCGACAGCGTCGGGGAGGGCATCCCATTACCCGGGCTAGCATATTTACGGCTGAATTGTATGCCATTCTGTGGCCTTTTCCGTATTCCTTGCCTGTAAAACCATTTTGTGGTCGCTTGACTCCCTAGTGCTTGGTATCCGTTAAATAGATACACCCCACCCTAGTTCTTCGATTCAACTTTGGTTACGCTTTTATCTCTAGCAAGCACAAAGATATTGTTTTTTGTTGCCTTGGTCATGTTGACGTCCCGGGCACAAACAGGGAACCCGCGCGGTCAGCAGTACATGACCTTCAGTTTCATATAGAGGTGTCTTTTTTCAAAACTATTTTTTCAGTCAGCACCACATTCGCACTGTTGGCAACAACGCTGGTCTGACCTGCTAAATAACAAAAATTCATTCATTAAACCGAGTATAGGTTTCTGGCCATCTTGTCACTAATGTCGAGGTTGGGAGACTACACTCTCCCGTCTTCGCATTGGGCACACCTCGCCTTACGCACGGCTATCTCATTGGAGAGGCACCTGCCCTCTCTGTGAGCATTGTCAGGTTCCAGTGTCTGTTCTACATATTCTGTTGACTGTCCACTATCAATGAGCACGCAGAATTTCACTCTTCCCCTTCATGCAGATGGACCCTTAATCCTGACACTCATAACTTTTTGACAGACACTGACTTACTACACAAACTCTGAAGATTATACTCTAGCACCACCTACCTCAGTCCCTTCTACCTCGATCTCTTGCTACCCTCCTCCTGCACTATCCACCGTCATCTTGCACCCATACCCTACTAATCGTCCATCTCCTCTTACAACCCACTCTCCCTGCATCCTACAATACCTGCAGCGCTGTATAACCCCGTGGTTTAGCGCTTCTATTTGATTATAATAATAATACTGATCTCATGCTACCCTCATCCCCGCACTATCCACTGTCCTGCTGCACTCCATACCCTACTAATCATTTATCTCCGCTTACAATCTATTCTCCCTGCATCCTGTCCTGACCTGCCATGGCTGCATAACCCTTTATGGTTTAGCTTCTTTTGATTATAATAATAATAGACATATTACAAGAAATAAATCTTTGTCTTATTATTATTATTATTATCACTAACATATTGTTCATTGAGTTTAATCATTTATTTATGCCACGAGAGAATGTGTCCCACTGACGAAACAAACCAGCTGATCACTTGACTGTGTGCTTAACTCTATCTTTACTATGGGGTGCAAATAGGACATGCAGCAGCACTTGGAAGAGGAAAAAGAAGAGGAAACTGAAGAAATACAAAGAAGCACACAGTCAAGGGATCAGCTGGTTTGTTCGTCTGTGTTTACATTCTGTCTCTCTAGTGGCAGCTTAAGAAAGAAATGATTATACTTAGTGAACAAAAGATTACAAATAATTACCATTTGTAATAAACTGACTGTTTGGGATAACAATAAATCATATTTTAGATATTTATTATATTATTAATATAAAAACATAAATCTGTATAACATATAATCTATGTAAAACATATAGCTTTAATATACAATATTTATAACAATTTAAAACGTAGTAAAACATCAACAAGTAAACAATCGCCTCGTTCCGTGTCAGACGTCGCTGCCAACATGGTGCCACACAGGACACCACCAATCCTCCTGTCATGACACACTTTCTCAACCGTGTCCTCAAGACCCCCTTGTCTCTGTGTTATGACAACACCCCTTTGCTTTTCCCACACATTTTTCCCCCGGGCCCGGCCCCCCCCTGTGTCAGAACTCAGTCCCTTTTGGGGAAACCTTTGCACGCGTCATCGTCACAAAAAACAAAATAAGACTATTTATTTGTGTGGGCCACCAGTTGTCACTCCCCCCCGATGAGTCCTGACAAAAAAGTGTCACACAATACACTTCCAAGTGCAGGGGAAAATCCAGGACTTTCCCAAGTGCAGGGGGGAGTCTGGGGGCATTTTCCGGCAGGGGGGAGTCTGGGGACTTTTTCCCCCAAATGCAGGGGAAATTAGGTTTTTTTTCCAAGTGCGGGGGAGTCTAGGACTTTCTCCAAGGGGGGAGGGGGGAGCTAGGTACTTTCTCCAAGTGCAGGGGGGAGTCTGGGGACTTTTCCAAGTGCGGGGGGGAGCTAGGACTTTCCCCAAATGCGGGGGGGAGTTTTGGGACTTTCCCAAGTGCAGGGGAGTCTAGGCCTTTTTCCAAGTGGGGGAGAGTCTAGGTACTTCCCCAAAATGGGGGAGAGTCTAGGTACTTTCCCCAAGGGGGCAGGGGGGGTTAGGTACTTTCTCCAAGTGCAGGGGGGATTTTTGGGGGACTTTTTTTCCCAAATGCAGGGGGGGCTAGGTACTTTCTTTCCAATGCGGGGGGGAGTCTAGGTACTTTCCCAAAATGGGGGAGTCTAGGTATTTTTTCCAAGTGGGAGAGTCTGGGGGACTTTCTCCAAGTGCAGGGGAGAGTTAGGACTTTCTCCTGCGGGGGGTTTAGGGGACTTTCCCCGGGGGGGGGTCTAGGAATTTTCCAAGTGCAGGGAGAGTCTAGGATTTTTTCCAATGCAGGGAGAGCCTTTGGAAATTTCTCCAAAGTGCAGGGGGAGTCTAGGTACTTTTCCAAAGTCAGGGGGGGAGTCTAGGTATTTCCCCCCAAAGTGCAGGGGAGTCTGGTATTTTTTCCCAAAAGCGGGGGGGAGTTAGGTACTTTCTCCAAAGTGCAGGACATTTTTCCCCCAAAATGCAGGCAACCTCCAAAATGCAGGACACTTCCAAAGGGGGTTTCCCCCCAAAGTGCAGGACATTTTTCCCCCAAAATGCAGGACACTTCCAAAGGCAGGTAAAAATCTCCAAAGTGCAGGTACACTCTCCCCAAAATGTATAGGGGAAAAGTCAGGGGTTAAACCCCCCCCCTAGAGTTTGGGAATACTTCCATATGAGAGTCTGGGAGTCACGTCGGTCTACCCGGGCTCACGCCCCACACCCGTTTAGACAAAACCCCTTGACTCCGGCCGTAAGGAACTACCTAACAACCATTGTTGGGTAAGGGGCCGAATAAAAAGGTATGCGATGGTGATAATAATAATAATAAAATATAATTAATAATCACTCGGGGGTGCTTTTGTCATATGTATTTTATAGGGGGTATGATTATGTACCCGAGCGAGTTTTTTATAATTAATAAATTTTTATCATTATTACATTTTCTGTGTCTCTCATGCCAGCTTAATAAATGATTAAACCAGTGAAAAAGGGATGTAGTGGGGGGTTAAAATAATATGTAATAATAATAATAATAATAATAATAATCACCCGGAGTGGTTTAAAAGTTTTTCCAAACCTGTACAAAATATGTATGACACAGGCAGAACGGGTTCGCGCCCGTTCTAACGCCTCTTCAGCCTCTGAGTACACTAGCTTTCATTGTCTCCATATTTGTACAAATTTGACATAATGGACCCTCTGTTTTCGCCAAAATTCTTTCCAGAATGCTGCTCAATGCCATTACCAACAAATTTACTCCTTAAAAAAAATGTCACGAGGTTAGTCTATTTCAGACCCCCAAAATACACTTGCAAAAGCACTTACAAAAAACACTCATAAATGTTCGAGTTTGGAGAACCAAACCAGGGCCCCTGTTTTGGGGAGGTATTGGGGGGGTGCTGGGGGGCTTTCAAGGGGAGGAAGAAGGTGCCAGTAGTCTCAGTAACTCCTGCTTCACTATGACATACGGACGGTAAGCTCTGGAACTATAAATATTGTATAATTATGCTATTACTATCAATTAAGGTTATCTACCCATCATATTTACTCTAGAATAATATTAGGTATAACATAAATAATGTAAAAGCATGATAAAGGAAACAAATTAATAAAATCTGACATATAGAGAGGTATTGAAGGGCAGAGGGCTGAGAGGAAAAAAAAAAAAGTGACCACCACTTATTACAGAAAACGTTACCCGCCTGAAGGGTAACTATAGATCACTTTACCCTATGCAAAGACTAAAAAAGTGAAATTTTTCCCGATTTTTTTTCAAGTAATCAGCCTGGAATATTTTGGGAAGTCATTGACCTATTTCATGTTGTATTACCCTTAATAATAAACAGATTGAAAGGAATTTCCAACAAACATAAAACTGAATGTTTTATTTTGTGGTGACACTTTGAAGTGTCAGTAAGGTGATTCCTAGAAGCGACGAAATCGTTTACCGACGAGGTCTTAGGCCCCTATCTCCTATTAAGTGAGGAGAGGCTGTATATTCCATGGCATATTTATCTATCACAATTCATCTAATATGACATAAACAATATTAATAACATAGAAACATGATACAGTGGCCCCCCGAGTTTTTTGAGTTTGGCTTCGTGAATTTCGACTTTCGACAACTTTTCGCCAAAATAAAGCCTCGGGTTCTGATTTGCCTCGCGATTCATCCGTCATAGGAATGCGTCTGTGCGGCCGGGAGCCTAAGCGACACAAAGGCTCCCACACAACATTCAGAGAGTCAGTGTGGCATATTGTGGGCGAGTGACCATCACCCCACGGGTTAAACGATGCATTTCGAATAATCCATTTTTTTGTGTTGAAACCGTGAAATAGCCACCTTGGGCCCAAAGAAAGTTTTTTGGCCCATGGTGGCTTATTTAGCAGTCACACACAATAAACAAGTGCAAAAACAATGTATTATTACAAAATGTTTCGTACAACCTCGCAGTGTTATGTTCACTCCGAGAAACAATGCCAGACTGGGCTCAAATGCCAGACTGACTCATAATGCTTGTGTGGGAGGCTTTATGTGTGGGCTGACAGTCAGACGGTTCCTCGACCAACGAAAAAGAGGAAAGCAACGAAAACAGAGCCTATATTTTTACGATAAAAGGCGTCTATAACTGAAATTCACGAAAACAGAGCCTAACAAACAGAGGGTCCACTGTACAATATACAGTGGACCCCTGAGTTTTGGCTAAGTGGACCCCGCTATTCAAACTTAATCCATTCCAGGAGCTAGTTCTCAACGCAAATGTTCGAAGGGTGATTTAATTTTTCCCATGAGAAATAATGGAAATAAATTTAAAGCCCCTGCGTCGGGAGGATGAAAAATAGCACTTCACTATGAAGTATTATCAACTCGACAGCTTATTTATCTATCACAATTCATATAATATGACAAATAAACAATATAAGTAACAAAAAAACCTGATATACATTCTAGAATGAATAAAATATGTATGTCATTACAATGTGGTGGTGGTGGGGACAGTGGGGGCCCTACTAGATCCAGCTACAAAACATCTTCCCATTTTTCCTTTCAAACGTGTTAGTATAAGAGAAAATGGAGTTTTTTGGTAACTGCATTAGATCACCTAGTCAGCTTCACGGGGGAAATCATGTGTCCAGGCTGGTAACAGCCCAAAAACTGGTTTGTTTACAAAATTCCCGAACCTTCATTTAATCTTGTTTACCACCACTCACTCTACATTAAGACTGCCTCTACCACCACTGCCTCAACCACTGCCTCAACCACTGCCTCTACCCCATTTCCCCACCCTGCCTCAACCAACGCCTCTCACCACTGCCCAACCACCACTGCCCAACCCCCACTGCCTCACCACCACTGTCTCTCACCACTGCCTCTACCCCCCTGTCTCTACCACCACTGTCTACCACCACTGCCTCACCACCCCTGCCTCTACCACCCCCCCTCTACCCCCCTGCCTCTACCACCACTGCCCTACCACCACTGTCTCACCACCACGCCTCTACCACCACGCCTCTACCACCACTCCCTTTTCACCCCCGCTCTACCACCACACCCCCATCACCACTCCCTTTTACCACCACTCCCTATCACCACTGCCTCTACCACCACTGCCTATACCACCACTGCCCAAACCCCCCCCAACCACCACTCCCCTCACCACCATCCCTTTACCCCCACGCCCTCCCCCCGGGCCCCTACCACCACCCCCTTACCAACCCTACCCCCACCCAC
This sequence comes from Cherax destructor, assembly GCA_009830355.1. Classification (NCBI taxonomy): domain Eukaryota; kingdom Metazoa; phylum Arthropoda; class Malacostraca; order Decapoda; family Parastacidae; genus Cherax; species Cherax destructor. Next base: position 11,682 of record WNWK01020979.1, on the reverse strand, counting down.
CACCACTGCCTCTCCCAACACTGCCTCTCACCACGCCTACCACCACTGCTCTACCACCACTGTAAAACCACCACTCCCTCCCCCCTGCCTCACACTTAATGAAAAAACTCCAAACAATTATATTAAATGTAAATGTCTGGATGAGGGCAGGGTATTGTTCTCTGAGTGGAAACCAGGACTGGCCCCCAAGCGCCGGGGCGGACAGGTGATGGACGACTTTTCGAATCGTGATATTTTGTTCGCATGACGATATCCATTTTCTTTTTAATGACGATTTGTTCGACTGCCACCCGTCAATAGCGGGATCCACAACAATAAAGGGTTAATGCCATTACTGAAAAAATTTACTCCCTTAAGGAATAATGTCAAGTAGGTTATCCATTTCAGCCCCCAAAAACACTTACAAAAACATTACAAATTACACTTACATAATTGTTCGATTTCCGAGGTGACCAAACCGGGGGGCCACTGTACAGTGAACCCCCCGTTATCAGCCGCCTCTTATCAGCCAACTCCTTATAGGCCTTTTTTGGGACTTTTTCTGCCTTATTTTTCTTATCGAACAATGGGATGCGCCACCCGTCACCGGGAGCCCCCGCCCCCTGGCGGGCTGGGCGAGGAGGAAGTTTCTGCTCATTCATCCAAACATTTTGCTTTCAGTGGGAAACCCCCAGTTTTGGGCCCCCCAGAGTATCGGCCGCTTCGAGAGACCGCTTTTTCGGCTAAATTTTGTCCCTTTTTTTCCCCGGGATGTGTTTTGTCCCACAGACCTGTCCGCCTGCCCAGGGCGCGGAGCAAGTCTAGCTTTGTTTACCCTTTGGGGAACATTACCCTGCATGCTCATCCAAACATTTCACAAAAAATTGTGTTTAGTGCTTGTTTATTGATTGTGACTGAAATAAGCCACCATGGGCCCAAAGTAATTTCCTAGTGGCATTTTTTTGGTGAAAGTGAGAAACACCATAGAAGTGAAGAAAAAATTTGTAGAAAAATGAAAGTGGCGACGTGGGGGCAGCCAGGGTGTAGGCAAAACAAATCAACAATCACTTCTATCCTGGCAAGAGAAAAGAAATCAAGGAAGTGATGTTAAGGCAGTGGTGGGGGAGTGGTTGAGTTAGTGATCGGTTAGTTAGGGTCGATTAGTGGCGAGTTAGGGGTCGAGTTAGTGGTCGTTGCCCTCCACAACCTTCCATGTATAGGATTTTAAGAGTTAGTAGGCGCTCTTTATTTGTTCGCGCCCCTGCTTGCTTGCCCTTTTCTTTTGTCTAATTCACTACTGTTTTCCCCTTCACAACCCCTGTGGTTTAGCTTCTATTTGATTTATAATAATAATTTCCCTTAGCTCCCATCTATATGTTCATGTGACATTCCCCTTTTCCCCCCCCCCTTTGGGGAAATTCCTGCTGTCCGGGCTGCCCCTACCTTTGGAAAACCCCAAATACCTACGGCGGTTTTTTGCTCTTTCTTTTTAGACCACTTCCCCTCCCCATGCCATCGCAGCACCGATGGTTAAAGTCATCTGACGGGGCCCGGGTTCGCAGTGTTTCCAGAAGCTTTTCAGGGGATCTATTTCCCCCGGCTAATATAACGGCTGAATTGATGCCATTCTTGTGGCACTTATCCCCTGCCTGAGTTTCCCCTTTGTGGGCGTTTGACTCCTTAGTGGGTTTTCAGGCATCCCAGAAAATTATACACCTCACCCCTAGTTCTTCGATCCACCCTTTGGGTTTTGCCGATCTTTTGCAAGCATAAAGGATTTTTTTTTGTTGGGTCCCCGGTCATGTTGACGACAGGGGAATGAACAGGCAGACACCGTGGGTCAGAGTAAAGACCTTCCAGTTTCATAAGAGGTGTTCCCTTTCACGGACTATTTTGCGGTCATTGCTACCCACCTTCGCACCCTGGCAACAACGCTGGTCTGTCCTGCTGAATAACAAACTTCATTCTATTTAACTGGCTATAGGTTTCTGGCCTTCTCTGTCACCAATGTCAAGGTTGGGAGACTACTCTCTCCCGTCTTCGCATCGGCAACTGCCTTACTCACGGGATCTCATGGAGAGGCCCCCTGCCCCTCTCGTGAGCATTGTCAGGTTCCAGTGTCTGTTCGACACATCCTGTTGGACTTCCCACTCTATCAACGAGCACGCAGAATTTACCTAAACGACGCTTCGCTCGCGGCCCTTTCTTTACCTTCCCTTTTTGCAGATGGACCCCTCCTTTAATCCTGACTCTCTCATTGACTTTTTGACAGAAACTGACTTACTGCACAAACCGGGAAGATTATACCTCTAGCACCTCCTCAGTCCCTTCTACCTCGATTTTTTGCTACCTCCATCTCTGCACCATCCACTGTCATCTTGCACCCATACCCCACTAATCGTCCATCTCCTCTTACAACCCACTCTCCCTGCATCCTACAATAACCTGCAGCGCTGTATAACCCCTGTGGTTTAGCGCTCATTTGATTATAATAATAATAATAGTGGTCGAGTTAGTGGTCGAGTTAGTGGTGGGGTTAGTGGGTTTAGTTAGTGGTGGAGTTAGTGGTTGTTTCAGTGGTGGAGTTAATGGTTTAGGCAGGTGGAGTTAATGGTTTAGGCAGTGGTGGGGTTAATGGTGGGGGCAGTGGGGTTAATGGTTGAGGCAGTGGGGGGTTAATGGTTGAGGCAGTGGTGGAGTTAAGGGTTGAGGCAGTGGTGGAGTTAAGGGTTGAGGCAGTGGTGGAGTTAATGGTTGAGGCAGTGGTGGAGTTAATGGTGGAGAATGGTGGGGGGCAGGGTGGATTAAGGGGGGGCAGTGGTGGATTTAAATGGTGGGGGTTTAATGGTGGGGGGCAGTGGTGGTTAATGGTGGAGGTGGGGGTTTAATGGTGGAGGTGCAGGGTGGGGGGTTTGGTGGAGTGGTGGTGGAGTTAATGGGGGGAGTGGGGGAGTTTGGGGGAGGCAGGGTGGAGTTAATGGTGGAGGTGGGGGGGAGAAGGGTGGGGGCAGTGGTGGAGTTAATGGTGGAGGTGCAGGGGGGGAGTTAATGGTGGGGGGCGGGGGAGAATGGTGGGGGGCAGGGGTGGAGTTAATGGTGGGGGGTGGTGGGGGAGAGGTGGAGGGGGGGGAGTTAATGGTGGAGGTGCAGGGGGGAGTTAATGGTGGAGTGCAGTGGTGGATTTAAAGGTGGAGGTGCAGGGTGGAGAAGGGGAGGGTGGTGGAGAATGGTGGAGGTGCAGTGGTGGAGTTAAGGTGGAGGTGCAGGGGGGAGTTAATGGTGGGGGGCAGTGGGGGAGATGGGGAGGTGCAGTGGTGGAGAAGGTGGAGGCAGGGTGGAGTTAATGGGGAGGCAGTGGGGGATTTATGGTGGAGGTGCAGTGGGGGAGTTAATGGTGGAGGTGCAGTGGTGGAGTTGGGGGGAGGTGCAGTGGTGGAGTTAATGGTGGAGGTGGTGGTGGAGTTAATGGGGAGGGGGGGGGATTTTGGGGGGGAGTTAATGGTGGAGGTGCAGTGGGGGGAGTTAATGGGGGAGGTGCAGTGGGGGAGTTAAGGGGGAGGTGCAGTGGGGGGATTTAAAGGTGGAGGTGCAGGGGTGGAGTTAATGGTGGAGGTGCAGGGTGGGTTAATGGTGGAGGTGCAGTGGTGGAGTTAATGGGGGGAGGTGGAGGAGGTGGTGGAGAATGAGTGAGGGTTCGTGAGTTTTGTAAAAAAACCAGTGTTGTTACCAGCCGACACGAAGGGTTTTTGTTCACCCGTCAAGCCGACTGGAAAAGCATCTCATATTTGTTAATTTATTTTTAGGTATTTATTATATAATTTTGTTTTCCCTGCATGCAGCACAGGTTCAAGTTGTGGAGTTTAAAGCATTTAAAGTTCAGTTACAAAGTGTAGCATTAAGATTGTAGCGATTGCGATAAAAAGGGAAACGAAATAAACTCCGACAGCATAAGCCACTCCCCTATTTTCTGCAAGGTTTTAATTGGTGTACGTAAAAGTTCATTTGTACATTATTTTGTTCTTATGAAAGAAGTGATCTTGAGTTAGATTACAAATTCTGTTTTTTTTGTACTAACACGTCTGAAGGAGGAAAGAATGGGAAGACGTTTTCACCAAGAATGGCATACATTTTTATTCATTCTAGATGTATATCGGGTTTTTTATATTATTTATATTGTTATTATGTCATTTTAGATGAATTGTGATGATAAATAAGCGAGAGTTGATAATAGGGCAAATTTAAGTACTATTTTTTCAGCCTCCTGACAGCAGGAATGGATTAATTGGGTTTATATTATTTCTGGAAATATTGCTTTTACTTTTGGCCGTTTTGACTTTAGGCCAGCTCCTGGAACGGGTTACGGCTGAAACTTGGGGTTCCATGATCAGTTTTTCGTTTATTCATTAAGACAACTGCAAAAAAAGTAACCAAGGCCCTAAAGAAAGTTCCTAGTAAAGTTCCTTTTAAAGAGTTTTTAAATCTTTGTGGCATTGGGAAAGTCCATGGGGTTGGAGGTTATGGGGGGATTTGGGAAAAGTTGGTAAGGGGAAAGCTGCAAGACCTTCATCTGGAACAGCAACAGACCACAGCTGAGGAACTTGCTTCAGAGGAGGAGGAAGAGGGAGGAAGGAGGTGGCTTTAGCTCCAATCATATGATATGTAAACACACATTGTAACCTTTGCAAAGAAATAAATATTTTATTTATTTAAGGAACCTCCCTTGAGGGGAAGTACGCATCCTGAAATTTCGTTCATATCCAGAAGCAAAAATCGACTGAACGACGTTTGTATCCTGAAAAGTTCACATGGTGGGGCATTCGTAAGCCAAGGTTCCACTGTATTTTTGTTGTATAAAATTTATAGTTAATATTTATTCAGTGAATAAATGTTTTACTTTTTCAGGTTCTTTTTCATGAATTGACGGAGAAGTGCTGGGACAAGTGTATGGACCGTCCATCAACACGTCTTGAGTCCCGCACAGAGAGCTGCACCACTAACTGTGTTGAAGGGTTTCATTGATGCCAATAACTTTGTTCCCAAACCCGCTTGCAAAAAGTGGAAACTACTCAGGACTTATGTAAAGCCTTAATAATAAAAAAGAAAAAGAAGAAAGGCCTGCAGAGTTCATACTAGCAAAAATAGTAGTTCTCTTGTAATTAAAACATTTTATTGTGTTTGATGTATAGATTTGCTTTTCTTTCTTAAATGTATTTGCTTTCTTATTTTTAATTGGCAGATCTTGTATTCAACAAAATGCTGAGAGTGAAGGATTTTTATAGACACAGGAGGAAATTTCTGATTGAGGTGCAGTTATAGGTGGTGTTGCTCTCCTCAGTCGTTATGCAGAACGTAAGCTTATTGAATGGCATGATCAAAAGACACGTATCTTACTGGACAAACAGAAAAGCGACAACATTATGAAAACACACACAGAACAGCAAATGCTACAGTTATGAGCTTGTCAGTTAGTATGAAAGAAGTAATTTCACAGAGCTTGATGCAGATGCACTTCTTCAAGCAGTGAGGGAACAGCCTCAACACAAACATAATATTTTTGGGAGCAACTCAAGATTGTGGGATTCAGTCGTGCTGTTTCAACTGTTTATGTTGCAAGTTTGGTGTCCTCAGCTGTGCATATACAACTCATGCTACTTGGAGGATACACATTTGGGGACTCACATTCTGGCCATGCAGGCATACCAATATCTCAAGCACTACAACAAAAAAATCTTGCAATTCTTCACTACCTTGTTGAGGAGGGAGTTCCTAAACTTTTGCAGCATGTGACACAAGCTGTCACCCAAAAGTCTCTGGATTGCCTCTTAATCGACCTCTTACTTTATGTCAGTTAGAAGGAATCTTCCAGGAATTAAACTTGACCTAGCGGGGAGAAGCTGTCTGTGAAGGTGACCTTCAGGAGAGAAGACTGGCTAAGCTTGAGCCATGGAGCAGATATGTTCTTCTTGCTCCTGTACCACCTGAAAATGGAACAGGTGATGATAGGATACTCTACAATATGTTAATTGAAACAAATGATATTCTTGATTGTGAAGATTTTAGTACTGTAATGGACACATTAATTCAACATGGTTTTAATCATTTGTTGGAAGAATTGCTGAATTTTACCCACTCCCAAAAATCAACTTGGGGTCAGGGGATCTAATGAGAATTGGGTGGATAATGTTAGTTCCATTTTTACCCGGGGTGGTGCATGCAGCTTTATCCCCGGCCCCGGGGCAGCTTTTTGAAAAAATTCCCTTACAGTTGACAAATTTTGAATCATTGGGAGCAAATGTTTATGAACCCTTTTGCATTCCCTTTTTGGACAGCAGGGGGAGCTGCATTTATTCTAAACTATGTGAACATTTATATGTTGATTGTTAAATTGAGTTATTCATCATATAACTTTTGTTAAATCTAAATTACACTATAAAAAAAATATAAATCATCGGGAAAAATGTTGGGTTTATAAAAAACAAATTCTAGATTTTTAAATTTAAAAAAATGCATTTATGCCCCCATATCAAAAGTATTACTGAAGAAAAAAAAATTTTTTATTTAGTATAACTTTATTTTTCTGCCCAGGGAGGTACTCCCTGTCCTCCAAGTGAGTGAAAAATGGAACCCCTGTGATTGTTTTACATGATGGTAGGATTTCGTCTCATAAACATGCAAGATTTCAGGTATGTCTTGGTACTTCTATTACACTTAGGTCGCACTACACATATACAGTAAACCCCCCGGTTTACGTACTGCTCCAAACTCGAAAAAAAATTATGTAAGATTTTTTTGTAAGGTTTTTGTAAGTGTTTTTTTGGGGGTCTAAAAGGACTAATCAAATTTTTACTTTTTTCCCCTTATGGGAACAAATTCTTTTTGTTAACAGCACTTGAACAGCTTTGGGGGAACGAAAAATTTTACGAAAAACCGGGGGTCCACTCTTATGCCCCCTTGTCAGTTTGGGTTTTTTGATTATAATAATAATAGTACACATATATACACACCCCCTGGGTTTTCTTCATTTTATGCTAGTTCTTGTTCTTGTTTATTTCCTCTTTTCTCCCCCTGGGGAAGCCCAACAGAATTTTTCCTCCATTGCCAGCGTGTTTTAAGAGGTGACTAAAAAGCCGGGGGCAAGGGGAGTAACCCCATCTCCTGTATAAATTACTAAATTTAAAAAGAGAAACTTTCGTTTTTTTTTTTGGGCCACCCTGCCTCAGTGGGATAAGACCAGTTTGTTGAAAGAAAAGGAACTTTATTTTTTTGCTCATGATTAAATAACCTTTAAACTGTGTCATACAATTGCAGGAGAAAAAATTTGGGGGAAATGATGACTGGGGGGAAATGAACTTAGTACTGTAAATTGTTTAAAATTAAGGGTTATAACATCATTATAAATTTCCCTTTTTTCCTTTTTATGCCATATGTAACATTATATTCCCGGGTGTTTGCAACAAAATTTTACAATGGCATGTCACATGTGAACTATTCTCCATCACACTTTACAACCCTTCTATGATGGCCCCATTTTACACAGACTTTGTTTGACAGCAACAGATTTATTAAACAACCTTTTAATATTTAGCACTCTTCACCGACCTTACAAAACTACCCTGCAGCTTTTATGACCTTTGGGGGTTTAGCGCTTTTGTTTTATTTTAATAATTTTCAACTTTCCCCAACATTTTGCTTCACATTACAGTATTTCTACAACATATCATCATATTTTGCAACTTTTTGCAGGCTACTGCTGTATTGTGCTAAATTTATCCTGGGGGCAAAAAAAAAGTTATCCTTGGTTATTAAAGTTACCTTGTGGTGGGCATGCCCCATCATGTTCCCATTTGGTTTGGGAACCATTGCTGAGTGGGTGTCCACTTTAAAACTCGTTAGTACTATTAAATTATTGTCAAGTAGGAATTTCACCTCCTCCATACTTGCTTTAGTGGGGTTTATCCAGAAGGGGCTTGCCGAATTGGTTCAGTTTCCCCCCACATCTGTATCGGGGGCTTTAACCCCTAAACGGTCCAAACATATACTATATAAGTTTTTCCCGCCCAGCACCCTGAATATTTTGAATTTTTTTATTGAAATAAAAAGCACATTTTTCTAAGGGGGATTTTAAAGGGTAAAAAAAAATTTGGTTAGTACTTACCCAGATATGAGGCAGCGAAGTTGGCACTGGATCCTTTTTCCCCGACGGCAAATAGCCCTGCCGCTTGCAGAAGTGTTGCCGATATACCCTTTTTTTTAGTTTTTATATTTTTATAATTTTTATGTTCTGATTACAATTTATAGTAGTTTTGTCATTTCATAACCAATCTTTGTTCTGACACTAATATTAGGTACTGAAATTGTACTCAAATTGTCACAAACACACTGATAGGTGGACATTTACACCTGCCTTGGTCATTTACTATTGTTTAGGAATATATACAAAGTATTTATAGGTCCCAGCAATGTTTTGGATACGTGGGAGTATATAATATGTAATAATAATAATAAGTTCCCTTGAAGCATGATGTAAGACAAGTGTCAGTCTACTGCTGACAGTGCAGTGATAAGATAAGTGGTGACATTTGATAAGCGTCGGCCCTTGCTTTATTTGTTTTCACTGTTATATATAAACATGTCTGTCTGTGTCTGTCTAGCGTTCTATCTGTCCATCTAGCGCTCCGTCTGTCCATCTAGCGCTCCGTCTATCTGTCTGTCTAGGTCTCTGTTTATCTTTGTCTCTGCTTATCTGTCTCTCTGTCTCCCTCTGTCTCAGAGAGAGCCACTCGTGAACCAACAGGTATTACACACGACTGCATCGTCACGTCTGGTTCCTGAGCAAGTGAAATACGTATTTGCCAGTCATGTTTATACATTACATATATCTGAGGACTCGGCAAATCTCCAAGAAGATATAAATCAAGTTTTTCCAATGGGCAACGGAGAACAATATGATGTTCAATTAAGACAAATTCCAACTACTCCGTTATGGAAAACTGGAGGAAATAATAGCTAGCACAGTATAGCACTTTAGATTTTTGGGCAAGATTTCAGGTACGTCTTGCTACTTCTACTTACACTTAGGTCACACTACACAGACATGTACACATTTATGTATACACACTCATCTGAGTTTTCTTTGATTTTATCTTAATAGTTCTTGTTCTTATTGCTTTTACTTTCATATCCATGGAGAAGTGGAATAAGAATCTTTCCTCCATAAGCCATACGTGTTGTAAAAGTCAACTAAAATGCCGGGAACAATGGGCTAGTAACCCCTTTTCCTGTATAGATTTACTAAAAAGAAAAAAGAAAACCGTCAAAGTGGAATGCTTGAATGTGCGTGGATGTTGTGCGAATGATAAGAAAGAGATGATTGAAGATGTTATGAATGAAAAGCTGGATGTCCTGGCTTTAAGTGAGACAAAGATAAAGGGGGTAGGAGAGTTTCAGTGGGGAGAAATAAATGGGATTAGGTCAGGGGTTTCAAATAGAGTTAGAGCTAAAGAAGGAGTGGCAATAATGTTGAATAATCAGTTATGGCAGGTAAAGAGGGATTATAAATGTATAAATTCAAGGATTATGTGGAGTAAAATAAAGGTTGGATGTGAAAAGTGGGTTATAGGAAGTGTTTATGCACCTGGAGAAGAGAAGTGTAGAGGAGAGAGATTGATTTTGGGTGTTGAGTGAGTGCATGGGGACTTTTGAACCAAGTGAGAGAGTACTTGTGGTTGGGGATCTTAATGCTAAAGTGGGTAAAAATGTTGTGGAGGGAGTAGTAGGTAAATTTAGGGTGCCAGGGGTAAATGTAAATGGGTCACCGTTAATTGAGCTATGTGTAGAAAGAGGTTTGGTAATAAGTAATACATATTTTATGAAAAAGAGGATAAATAAGTATACAAGGTATGATATAGCACGTAATGAAAGTAGTTTGTTGGATTATGTATTGGTGGATAAAAGGTTGATGGGTAGGCTTCAGGATGTACATGTTTATAGATGGGCGACAGATATATCGGATCATTATTTAGTTGTAGCTACTGTTAGAGTAAAAGGTAGATGGGACAAAAGAAATTGGCAACAAGTAAGAGAGAGGTAAAAGTGTACAAACTAAGGGAAGAGGAAGTTAGGGTGAGATATAAGCAACCATTGGCAGAAAGGTGGGCTAGTGCAAGTATGAGTAGGGGGGGTATTGAAGAGAGTTTGGATAGTTTTAAAATGCAGTATTAGAATGTGGGGCAGAAGGAAAGAGGAGTGAGTGGTGGAATGAAGAAGTAAAGGGTGTGATAAGAGAGAAAAAGCTATGAGAGATTTTTACAAAACAGAAGTGTTAATAGAAGAGCAGAGTATATGGAGAGTAAAAGAAAGGTGAAAACAGTGGTGATAGAATGCAAAATTAGAGAAGATGAAAGAATGGGAGATGCTCTGTCAAGAAATTTTGCTGAAAACAAGAAAAATTTTTGGAGTGAGATAAACAAGTTAAGAAAGCCTAGGGAACAAATGGATTTGTCAGTTAAAAACAGAGTTAGGAGAGTTAGTAGATGGGGAGCTGGAGGTATTGGGTAGATGGCGGGAATATTTTGAGGAACTTTTAAATGTAGATGAAAAAGGGAGGCAGTAATTTCATGCACTGCCCAGGGAGGATAACATCGTTTAGGAGTGAAGGGGAGCAGGATGTGAGTGTGGGGGAGGTGCGTGAGGCATTACGTAGAATGAAAGGGGGTAAAGCAGCTGGAACTGACGGGATCATGACAGAAATGTTAAAAGCAGGGGGAGATATAGTGTTGGAGTGGTTGGTATTTTTGTTTAATAAATGTATAAAAGAGGGGAAGGTACCTAGGGATTGGCAGAGAGCATGTATAGTTCCTTAATTTAAAGGGAAGGGGGATAAAAGAGATTGTAAGAATTATAAGGGAATAAGTTTACTGAGTATACCAGGTAAAGTGTATGGCAGGGTTATTATTGAAAGAATTAGAGGTAAGACAGAGAGTAGGATTGCAGATGAGCAAGGAGGCTTTAGAGTGGGTAGGGGATGTGTAGATAAAGTGTTTACATTGAAGCATATATGTGAACAGTATTTAGATAAAGGTAGGGAAGTTTTCATTGCATTTATGGATTTAGAAAAAAACATAGGATAGTGGATAGGGGAGCAATGTGGCAAATGTTGCAAGTGTATGGAATAGGTAGTAAGTTGCTGAAGGCTGTAAAGAGTTTTTATGAGGATAGTGAGGCTCAGGTTAGGGTGTGTAGGAGAGAGGAGATTACTTCCAGTAAAAGTAGGTCTTAGACAGGGATGTGTAATGTCACCATGGTTGTTTAATATATTTATAGATGGGTTTGTAAAAGAAGTAAATGCTAGGGTGTTGGGGAGAGGGTGGGATTAAATTATGGGGAATTAAACCTCTTTAGGGGCCTTGATGGTAAAGGCTATCAGTCTGAGGAATTGGACCTCTTGGTCTTCTTTCTCAGACCGAACCTAATTCCCCTAATCCCCCTCCCCTTTCCCCATCTTCCCCCTCCTCCCTTTTCCCTTCCTCCTCCTCCCTCCCTTATTTTCCTTCCCCTTTTTACCCAGGAGCTTCTCTCCACAGGGGTTTCAGTTCCTAGGTGGGAAGGGCTTGGTCCAATCCATTCCTTTAGGTTCTCGGGGTGGTGTAGTTTGCCGTGGAATCTGGGTCCCTGGGGATGTCCCGATCCTCCGCCTCCCGGAGG
>WNWK01020978.1:0-34841 GCA_009830355.1 Cherax destructor | reverse complement strand
AAACGTCGTAATAAGCTTCTCTCTCATGTGTGGTTATTTGTGTATTGTTGTTAGCGTTAGTAATGATCACTGAGGAGAGCACACACGCGCGCGCGAGCACACCAAGCACAGGAAATGCCCTCAATGACTGACAGGAAGAGATAACATGTTCATTGAAGAACACTAGTGAAGAGTCAAGCAAGGTTATACCTGCTCCAAGCAAGGTTATACCTGCTCCAAGCAAGGTATTACGTGCACCGTCAAGGAACAGTTTACGTACACCATTAATATGGATTTTCGTGTCTCCTGACGCTGGTCTTTGTTGGAAGTGTAAAGGAACCAAGACTCTTCGGGACCTTCCCTCTTACACACTAGTGGATCATGCACCACTGACTGTCTTTAAGAGAAGGACCTTGATAAGTAACTCAGGTGTGTTCCTGATCAGTCTGGCTGTGCTGTCTACTATTGTATGTGCGCGACTGGAACCACCAGCTTAGGATCCGTGAACACAAGTACGCCCACAGCCGTGACGAACATAGCAAAGAATGTGTCTAACACAGGAGGTTTTGAGTTGTAGGAACTTGAGCATCCAGGAGGCGTGGGCATGTTAAGTCGGAGTAATAGGAGACAATATGGTTTTACGATTTGTCGTGCTGTTGGAGTGAGAGCTTGGTTGATCAGCCCATCATAAGAATAGTTATTAATAATTCTGGTATGAGTCACACAGCCAGGTCTCAGACCAGGATCTTAAATTGTAATGGAAATCTTACGAGAATAAGAACTTTAGAAGTACGTAAGAAAGTAACGTTTATTGTGGTTGTCAGTGAAAATTCTGGCAGTCCTGCTAGAGTGCAAAACTTTTAACAGGCTTCCGTTTTCCACTGGTATGGTAAAATGACAGTACCTCCCAGGTTAGTTAATGCCTACCAACCTTGTTGTGTTTCTTGACGAATACTTGTGATGTGAGTCAGTATGTACTGTTATACTGTTGATGTGAGGCAGTATGTACTGTTATACTGTTGATATGAGGCAGTATGTACTGTTATACTGTTGATGTGAGGCAGTATGTACTGTTATACTGCTGATGTGAGGCAGTATGTACTGTTATACTGCTGATGTGAGGCAGTATGTACTGTTATACTGTTGATGTGAGGCAGTATGTACTGTTATACTGCTGATGTGAGGCAGTATGTACTGTTATACTGCTGATGTGAGGCAGTATGTACTGTTATACTGTTGATGTGAGGCAGTATGTACTGATATACTGTTGATGTGAGGCAGTATGTACTGTTATACTGTTGATGTGAGGCAGTATCTACTGTTATACTGTTGATGTGAGGCAGTATCTACTGTTATACTGTTGATGTGAGGCAGTATGTACTGTTATACTGTTGATGTGAGGCAGTATGTACTGTTATACTGTTGATGTGAGGCAGTATGTACTGTTATACTGTTGATGTGAGGCAGTATGTACTGTTATACTGTTGATGTGAGGCAGTATGTACTGTTATACTGTTGATGTGAGGCAGTATGTACTGTTATACTGCTGATGTGAGGCAGTATGTACTGTTATACTGCTGATGTGAGGCAGTATGTACTGTTATACTGATGATGTGAGGCAGTATGTACTGTTATACTGTTGATGTGAGGAAGTATGTACTGTTATACTGTTGATGTGAGGAAGTATGTACTGTTATACTGTTGATGTGAGACAGTATCTACTGTTATACTGCTGATGTGAGGCAGTATGTACTGTTATACTGCTGATGTGAGGCAGTACGTAGTTATACTGCTGATGTGAGGCAGTACGTACTGTTATACTGCTGATGTGAGGCAGTACGTACTGTTATACTGCTGATGTGAGGCAGTATGTACTGTTATACTGTTGATGTGAGGCAGTATGTACTGTTATACTGTTGATGTGAGGCAGTATGTACTGTTATACTGTTGATGTGAGGCAGTATGTACTGTTATACTGTTGATGTGAGGCAGTATGTACTGTTATACTGCTGATGTGAGGCAGTATGTACTGTTATACTGCTGATGTGAGGCAGTATGTACTGTTATACTGTTGATGTGAGGCAGTATGTACTGTTATACTGTTGATGTGAGGCAGTATGTACTGTTATACTGTTGATGTGAGGCAGTATGTACTGTTATACTGTTGATGTGAGGCAGTATGTACTGTTATACTGTTGATGTGAGGCAGTATGTACTGTTATACTGTTGATGTGAGGCAGTATGTACTGTTATACTGTTGATGTGAGGCAGTATGTACTGTTATACTGTTGATGTGAGGCAGTATGTACTGTTATACTGTTGATGTGAGGCAGTATGTACTGTTATACTGTTGATGTGAGGCAGTATGTACTGTTATACTGTTGATGTGAGGCAGTATGTACTGTTATACTGTTGATGTGAGGCAGTATGTACTGTTATACTGTTGATGTGAGGCAGTATGTACTGTTATACTGTTGATGTGAGGCAGTATGTACTGTTATACTGTTGATGTGAGGCAGTATGTACTGTTATACTGTTGATGTGAGGCAGTATGTACTGTTATACTGTTGATGTGAGGCAGTATGTACTGTTATACTGTTGATGTGAGGCAGTATGTACTGTTATACTGTTGATGTGAGGCAGTATGTACTGTTATACTGTTGATGTGAGGCAGTATGTACTGTTATACTGTTGATGTGAGGCAGTATGTACTGTTATACTGTTGATGTGAGGCAGTATGTACTGTTATACTGTTGATGTGAGGCAGTATGTACTGTTATACTGTTGATGTGAGGCAGTATGTACTGTTATACTGCTTGATGTGAGGCAGTATGTACTGTTATACTGTTGATGTGAGGCAGTATGTACTGTTATACTGTTGATGTGAGGCAGTATGTACTGTTATACTGTTGATGTGAGGCAGTATGTACTGTTATACTGTTGATGTGAGGCAGTATGTACTGTTATACTGCTGATGTGAGGCAGTATAGTATTGCATACGTTATACTGTGATGTGAGGCAGTATGTACTGTTATACTGTTGATGTGAGGCAGTATGTACTGTTATACTGTTGATGTGAGGCAGTATGTACTGTTATACTGTTGATGTGAGGCAGTATGTACTGTTATACTGCTGATGTGAGGCAGTATGTACTGTTATACTGCTGATGTGAGGCAGTATGTACTGTTATACTGTTGATGTGAGGCAGTATGTACTGTTATACTGTTGATGTGAGGCAGTATGTACTGTTATACTGCTGATGTGAGGCAGTATGTACTGTTATACTGCTGATGTGAGATGACGTATTCTGATGTGAGGCAGTGTACTGTTATACTGCTTGATGTGAGGCAGTATGTACTGTTATACTGTTGATGTGAGGCAGTATGTACTGTTATACTGTTGATGTGAAGCAGTATGTACTGTTATACTGATGTGAGGCAGTATGTACTGTTATACTGTTGATGTGAGGCAGTATGTACTGTTATACTGTTGATGTGAGGCAGTATGTACTGTTATACTGTTGATGTGAGGCAGTATGTACTGTTATACTGTTGATGTGAGGCAGTATGTACTGTTATACTGTTGATGTGAGGCAGTATGTACTGTTATACTGTTGATGTGAGGCGTATGTACTGTTATACTGTTGATGTGAGGCAGTATGTATGTTATACTGTTGATGTGAGGCAGTATGTATGTTATCTTTGTGGGCGTATACTGTTTATTGATGTGAGGCAGTATGTACTGTTATACTGTTGATGTGAGGCAGTATGTACTGTTATACTGTTGATGTGAGGCAGTATGTACTGTTATACTGTTGATGTGAGGCAGTATGTACTGTTATACTGTTGATGTGAGGCAGTATGTACTGTTATACTGTTGATGTGAGGCAGTATGTACTGTTATACTGCTGATGTGAGGCAGTATGTACTGTTATACTGCTGATGTGAGCAGTATGACTGACTGTGATGTGATACTGTTATACTGCTGATGTGAGGCAGTATGTACTGTTATACTGCTGATGTGAGGCAGTATGTACTGTTATACTGCTGATGTGAGGCAGTATGTACTGTTATACTGCTGATGTGAGGCAGTATGTACTGTTATACTGCTGATGTGAGGCAGTATGTACTGTTATACTATTACTATGTACTTATATGATGTAGGCAGTATGTACTGTTATATATATATATATATATATATATATTATATATATATATATATATATATATACACACACATAACAAATTTGCAATCATACAGACTTTAGTCCTGGAGGTGGGGAGTACAGTGCTTGCACTCTGAAGGAGGGTTGGAGTTATGTTGCAGTTTTTGAACTTGGCTCTGGCAAGACTGATGGTGAAAGTGTTTCTTCACTTTTCGGGTCACTGCCTGAGTGGGAAGACTAGAACATGAAAAAGAATACTGCAGCAGGTTCTCTGGCTATGAGTATGGTGTCCAGTCTCCAATGGTTCTGCTCAATGCCTGACCCACCAGGGTTCTGTCTTACATCTCCCCTTGGGCACGGGGCATCTTACCTAGGTAGCACAACTTTCACGTCAGGTTCTGTCACCATCGCACCTGGTCTTATTGTCACATCGTCCACCTGGTCGGTCACTTCTTGGGACATCGTACCTGGTGGTCCCGGTTACATTCACTGGAGGACGCTTGCATCGTTCACCTAGTGAGCTCACATCCACCCAGTCTGTATTTATCTTCACCTGGTTTCTACGTCTTAGTGACATCGGTTTACCGGGGTTTGTCTTACTATCCACAATCTTTTACATGTCACCGGGTGCTTTCTCTTATATCCTTCCCTGAATCTGGTTTTCCCTTGAACATCTTTACTGGTGTCCTGTCTTGGTCTGTACTGTCGCGTTATTTACATCCCCTTTGTTTAATCTTCCTGTTTTCCCTTTTGTGACACCTAAAGTGGTATCTGTCTTACATTTCACTGCTTTCTGCTGGATGCAGTTCAGGGCCTGTGACATCTTCCCTGGGAGTTTCTGTACATGGGATGTCTTTGTCATCGTTCCCTGTGGTTCTGTCTTGTCGACATTTATGTCCATTCTGTCTCGGTGACCAGTTCACCTGTGCGCTTACATCTCAATGAGGTTCTGATATATGGTTGAACGCAACCTGGGGCTTCTGTTTGATTTACATTGTTCTTCTGGGTATGAAGCCAAGGATTCTGTATAAGATTTAGTCTGCGGTGACACGTTCCCCTTGTTGTCTGGCTGTACACTTCCCTAAATGTTCCTTCTTGGTACATTTCACCGTATAGTCTAAATTTGTTCACTTTGGTTTGTGGACATCGTTATTGTCCTGTCTCGAACATTTCAACTTGCATGGTTCTATCTTAAACGTTCACCTTGGTCTGTCGACATCTTCACTGTGTTCTGTCTTAAATCTTCCCTGGGTTCTTCTTAATCGTCCTCACTTTGATGATTGACGGCTCTTCATTGTGGTGTCTGTCAGGACATTTACTTTGTGTTCTGTCTTGGTGACATCGTTCACCTTGTGGTTCTGTCTTGGTGACATCGTTCACCTTGTGGTTCTGTCTTGGTGACATCGTTCACCTTGTGGTTCTGTCTTGGTGACATCGTTCACCTTGTGGTTCTGTCTTGGTGACATCGTTCACCTTGTGGTTCTGTCTGGGTGACATCGTTCACCTTGTGGTTCTGTCTTGGTGACATCGTTCACCTTGTGGTTCTGTCTGGGTGACATCGTTCACCTTGTGGTTCTGTCTTGGTGACATCTTTCACCTTGTGGTTCTGTCTTGGTGACATCGTTCACCTTGTGGTTCTGTCTTGGTGACATCGTTCACCTTGTGGTTCTGTCTTGGTGACATCGTTCACCTTGTGGTTCTGTCTTGGTGACATCGTTCACCTTGTGGTTCTGCTTCTCAAAAACTGTACTTATTGGAGCAAAACTAAATTCAGATTTGAATTGATCATTTGCAAATTAGAGACCCAAGTTTTTAAACCTGGACTGAAACCCTTGTTGGTAAGCTTAATCACTCTTAGCTATTTTTTTTAATTATCCCGTGTCTGAAATTTTGGTGTGTGTTCAGTGGTATTCTGTTGCCTTCTCAGATTTCCATTAAGTTGTTCTTGCAGAGATTGAATATCAGTGTCCACTTGTTGCATCACTACTGCTTGAAGACTACCACATTCTTCTGATGACTAAGCCCAGGGGGTTATTAACCCAGGAAAGCCAATTTGTGCCAAATATTTCCATTGTTTTTAAACGATGACAGTTAGCTTAGTGCAGTAACATCTGTTTGTGCTTGTTATTGTGGTTTTATTTACGATGGAACAGTCTCACACAATGGAATTATTAAACCTCTCCAATAAATTCGTCTTAAGGCAGCAGATAGCTGAATCGAACCAACATTGTTGATATATGTATAATGAAGACCTGGTCCGTGACATAACGGTGCTGGACTGCAGTCTCAGATCACAGCATAAAGTACAGACCTGCGTGCGCAGTGGTCTGGGACAGAGAAACGTGATCCATTATGAGGGTGAATTAAACTAATTTAGTTTCAACAAGAAGAGCATAAACTGGGCCAAATAAATCGTAAGCGTAACAAGATACTCTGAGATATGATCTCCGTAGATCTGCACCAGTTCTTCAGATGGATGAGCTCACTGGTGCTTGAAGTATGTTCCAGACACCAACTTCAGTGGTAAAGATGAAAACTCGAGAGAGAGAGACGCTCCCTCTATATGCGAAGACGACGGATAACATATCTCAAAGGCAACAACACTTTCTGAAGCACGAAAGGAAGTTCTGTTTAGAAAAATGAAGAACATAGAGCACAAACTGCGCCATGTAGAGTCTAGGAGAGACAGAAGGAGCAAAGACCATAAATGAGATTAGAAAACTCAAACACTTCTATGTAGAATCCATTGTGAAAACCTCACCTAGCCTAAAACCTTTACTTAAAGGAGATGGAACATACTCCGATGACAATAACTGAGTGAAATGCTGCAGTCACAGCACGACTCTGTATTCTGTGAACCACTCATCAGTCTATAGATCAAATTTTCCATGAACGGGACTCAAAACACCTCTGACGTCTCCAAAGTTTCTGATGTAGTCCTCTGCTCAATTGACTTAGAAGAAGCTATCGACAGCATGCGCGTGTATTCTGCTCCAGGCCCAGACCCCATGATATTGCCCCCACTTCACAAAGGAGTCTATAAAGCAGTTACAAAAACTAGACCAATGGTGCTAAATTTTGCTAAATCAAAATCTTTGGACAAGTGTAATCGCAACAGTTGCACAGTCCAGGGCAACACGAGTTAACAACATCTCACTCGTACCTTCCACAATTTCTAGACCATTATGACATGGTCTGATGTAGTGTACACTGATTTCGCAAAAACGCCTTCAAAAAAATTGCGACCACGGGTTGATAGTGCACAAAATGCCTGCTAAAGTAGTAGTAGTAGTGAACAGAGTGAAGTCGGAAGTTAGCACAGTGAAAAGCTGTGTTCCTCAAGGCACAGTACTCTCCCCACTTCTGTTAACCATTTTTATGTCTTACATAGATAAGGACATAAATCATAGCTTTGTAATATCCTTTGCTGATGTCACCGGAATGTATAGAAGAGTGGCGTCCATCGAAGATACAGAGAATCTTCAAGAGGATATTAATCAAGGAAGCCTTTCAGTGGCCCAAAAAACAATATATTACTCAATGAGGACAAATTTAAGTTTCTCCCATTATAGAAAAATAAATGAAGACTAAAATGGTGTACAGGACGAAGTCAAATCATTCAGTCGATTGAAAGTTGCAAGTGCGAAACTTGGGAGTATAATGATGTCAGAAGATGTCGCATCACAACAGTGTCGCTGTTCTTGCCTCAAAGCTAATGATAGGCTGGATAACTAGAACTCTCAAGACAAGATGTTGAACCATTGATGATAGTCAAGTCACTTGTTGTTTCCAGGCTGGAATACTGCTGTATAATAATGGCCCCTGCAAGCCAAGTCACTTGTTGTTTCCAGGCTGGAATACTGCTGTATAATAATGGCCCTGCAAGCCAAGTCACTTGTTGTTTCCAGGCTGGAATACTGCTGTATAATAATGGCTCCTGCAAGCCACACCAGATTGTGTTCCAGGCTGGAATACTGCTATAATAATGCTCAAGCCACAGTTTGCTGGCTGAAATGCAGATACATTCACTGCCCGTATATATTCAGACATCTGAACTACTTGCAATGTTTGAAGTCCCTTCAGTTGTTTTCCTTGCAATACAGGGGAGAAAGGTACATAATTTACACCTCAAAATCCTGACGGGATTTATTCCAAACCTACACAATGAAATCACTACATATGAAAACAAAGAGACTTGGCAGATGGTGTTAGTTGCTGCAGTAAAAAGCAGGGCACGATAACACTAAGAGTTGTAGAGGTCCCCGACTTTTGAACGCCCTTCATCCGTGCATAAGGAGACTTACAATAAACCTCTGGCTGCTTTCAAAAAGGAAACTAGTCAAGTTCATTAATTCAGCTCCTGAGCAGCCAGACTATGGTTGGTACGCTGGACTGCGTGTGGCCAGCATTAACAGCCTGGATGACAAGGCTTGACCCACCAAGTGGCCTGATCTGGAACTGGGCAGCAGGGGGCACTGACTCCAGACAACATCGTTCAGGTGTTCCTCCAGTGCTGTGTCACCCTCTACTAATTCACTGCTTTCCCATGAATGGAAAAATAATCTGTTTGAGTATTTTAAACAGTATGAAGCTATGCTCTCCACCCACCTCTCATTCTTGTTCGTTCTGCCGTAAGTCAAGTTTGTGAGGAAGTGCTTGTATCTCTGAAGCTGTGTTGATTCTCTGCAATGAAAGTCTTCACTCGTGATGCTTAGTCACTCTTCCTGATGATCTTGTAGATCAGTTGACACAGTGCGCATGTCAATGACACTGACCTGGTAATTTAGCATCCCCTGTCTTCATGTCTATATATTACTACTGTGTATGTTGTTTTCCAGGTGTCTGGTAAATGCTTCGTCTAACTTTATATATCACACACTGCTACCACTCCTCTCACCATCCTTAGTGATGTATGTTCTGCTTTCATAGTCTTTGACGTGTCCAGATATGTTCTTCCAGTACTTCTCAGTTATGTGTCTCACAATCACTGACGTCAGGTTGGGGGAATGGGAAGTACAAGGTACACATACTGATATAATGATCTAGCAGGCAACTTGAGATTACTAATCAAAGTTCGTGTGGTGGTGTTGATAACATGAACACCTTGCAAGTGGACAAGGAGTAACCACGGTATGTGGACAAGTATATCAGTGGAAATATTTCCAAGGTCGTAACATACTCCTGTTAAGCTCTGTGTAAGCATTCTCCTAGTTATTATATGGCTTGATTCATAGCTTCTGGCCCCATTTCTTATTTTTTTCTGTCAGTATTTGTGACCTGGTCTATAGCCTCATCTTTCTTAACTACTGGTAAAGATATCAAGTCAGTCACAAACTATTGTAAGGGGCGACCATACACAGGAAGACACCTTCAGAGATCAATAGTCATCCCACCTGCTTCCAGCGATCATCGTCTCCGCGACCCACTCTACGACCACACCTCAGACCCACTCTACGACCACACCTCAGACCCACTCTACGACCACACCTCAGACCCACTCTACGACCACACCTCAGACCCACTCTACGACCACACCTCAGACCCACTCTACGACCACACCTCAGACCCACTCTACGACCACACCTCAGACCCACTCTACGACCACACCTCAGACCCACTCTACGACCACACCTCAGACCCACTCTACGACCACACCTCAGACCCACTACGACCACACCTCAGACCCACTCTACGACCAAACCTCAGACCCACTCTACGACCACACCTCAGACCCACTCTACGACCACACCTCAGACCCACTCTCGACCACACTCAGACCCACTACGACCACCCTCAGACCCACTCTACGACCACACCTCAGACCCACTCTACGACCACACCTCAGACCCACCTACGACCACACCTCAGACCCACTCTCGAAACCTCAGACCCACTCTACGACCACACCTCAGACCCACTCTACGACCACACCTCAGACCCACTCTACGACCACACCTCAATTGGAAAGGAAAAGTCACAGGAACAGAAGCTATTAAGAAATACTCAGAAAGCTAAATATATATGTTTATTAAATATAAAAGAAATGATTGGAAGATTAACGTGTCATTTTACGTCTTTATGAGGTAAAGTAAAGGCCAGTAATTCTGCCAGAAAAAACATGTACCAGGCTTTGTACACTCAGTACTAGAAGGTAGTACTTCTTACTATTACTAGAAGGTAGTACTTCCTCACTCAGTACTTAAAGTGTACTCCCTCACCAGTACTAGAGGTAGTACTCCTCACTCAGTACTAGAAGGCAGTACTTCTCACTCAGTACTGAAGTAGTACTTCTCTCACTCAGTACTAGAAGGTAGTACTTCCTCACTCAGTACTAGAGATCCACATACTAGAAGCTAGTACTCTCACTCAGTACTAGAAGGTAGTACTCCCCACTCAGTAGAAGGTAGTACTCCCACTCAGT
Organism: Cherax destructor; assembly: GCA_009830355.1. Classification (NCBI taxonomy): domain Eukaryota; kingdom Metazoa; phylum Arthropoda; class Malacostraca; order Decapoda; family Parastacidae; genus Cherax; species Cherax destructor. The sequence continues at coordinate 24,276 of WNWK01020978.1, read as the reverse complement.
ACTAGTAGTACTCCCCACTCAGTACTGAAGTGTACTTCCCTACTCAGTACTAGGCCCTACTCAGTACTCAGAAGTAGACTCCCTCACTCCTAGTACTCTACAGTCTAGAGTCATCCCTCACTCAGTACTAGAAGGTAGTACTCCCTCACTCAGTACTAGAAGTAGTACTTCCCCACTCGACTAAGACTTCCTCAGTACTAGACAGTACTCCCCACTCAGTACTAGAAGGAGTACTCACCAGACTAGCATGTAGAGTGTACTTCCCCACTCAGTACTAGAAGGAGTACATCCTCACTCAGTACTAGAAGGCAGTACTTCCCTCACTCAGTACTAGAGGCAGTACTTCCCACTCTGTACTAGAAGGCAGTACTTCCTCACTCAGTACTAGAAGAGTATCCCATCCAGTCTAGATAGTACTCCACTCAGTACTAGAGGGTACTTCCCACTCAGTACTGAGGTGATCTTCCTCACTCAGTACTAGAAGGAGTACTTCACTCAGTACTAGAAGGTACTCACTAGTATAGAAGGTAGTACTTCTACTCAGTACTAAAGGTAGATACTCTCTCCTCAGTATAGTCTTATAGTATAGGTACTTCCCTCATAGTACTAGACGGTAGTACTTCTTCACTCAGTACTAGAAGTAGTACTCCTCACTCAGTACTAGAAGGTAGTACTCCTCACTCAGTACTAGAAGGTACTTCCACCAGTACTAGAAGGTACTTCCTACTCAGTCTAGAAGGTAGTACTCCTCACCAGTACTAGAGAGACTCCTCACTCAGTACTAGAAGTACTCCCACTCAGTACTAGAAGGAGTACTTCCCACTCAGTACTAGAAGGCTAGACTCCCCTCACCCATACTGAAGTAGTACTTCACTCAGTACTCAGAAGGTAGTACTCCCTCACCAGTACTAGAAGGTAACTTCCTATCAGACTAGAAGGTAGTACTCCTCATCAGTACTAGAGTCAGTACTCCACTCAGTACTAGAGTCAGTACTTCCACTCAGTACTAGAGATTCCTCACCAGTACTAGAAGTAGTACTCCTACTCAGTACTGAAGTAGTACTTCCACTCAGTATAGAAGGTAGTATCCTCACTCAGTACTAGAAGGTGACTCTCACCATACTGGCAGTACTCCACTCAGTACAGGTAGTACTTCCTCACTCAGTCTAGGTACTTCCACTCAGATGAAGGTAGTACTCCTCACTCAGTACTAGAAGTGAGTATTTCCCACTCAGTACTAGAAGGTAGTACTTCCTCACTCAGTATGAAGACTTCCACTAGTACAATTACTTCCTACTCAGTACTAGAAGGATAGTTCCACTCAGTACTAGAGTATACTTCCCTACTCATACTAGAAGAGTACTTTCACTCAGTACTAGAGGCTGTACTCCTCACTCAGATAGCTAGAAGAGTAGTACTTCCTCACTCAGTACTAGAAGGTAGTACTTCCCTCACTCAGTACTAGAAGGAGTACTTCCTCACTCAGTACTAGAAGGTAGTACTTCCTACTCAGTACTAGAAGGTAGTACTTCCTCACTCAGTACTAGAAGGTAGTACTTCCCTCACTCAGTACTAGAAGGTAGTACTTCCCTCACTCAGTACTAGAAGGTAGTACTTCCCTCACTCAGTACTAGAAGGTAGTACTTCCCTCACTCAGTACTAGAAGGTAGTACTTCCCTCACTCAGTACTAGAAGGTAGTACTTCCTCAGTCTCAGTACTAAGAAGGTAGTACTTCCTCACTCAGTACTAGAGTTATTCCAGATAGGTAGTACTTCCCTCACTCAGTACTAGAAGGTAGTACTTCCTCACTCAGTACTAGAAGGTAGTACTTCCTCACTCAGTACTAGAAGGTAGTCTTCCTCACTCAGTACTAGAGGTAGTACTTCCTCACTCAGTACTGAGGTGACTTCCCCTCAGTACTAGAAGGTAGTACTTCCCTCACTCAGTACTAGAGGTAGTACTTCCTCACTCAGTACTAGAGTATACTTCCCTCACTCAGTACTAGAAGGTAGTACTTCCCTCCTCAGTCTAGAGGTAGTACTTCCTCACTCAGTACTAGAAGGTAGTACTTCCACTCAGTACTAGAAGGTAGTACTTCCTCACTCAGTACTAGAAGGTAGATTCCTCACTCAGTACTAGAGGTAGTACTTCCTCACTCAGTACTGAAGGTAGTACTTCCTCACTGTACTAGAAGGTAGTATTTCCCACTCAGTATAGGTAACTCCCAGTACTAGAAGGTAGTACTTCCTCACTCAGTACTGAAGGTAGTACTTCCTCCTCCAGTACTAGAAGGTAGTACTTCCTCACTCAGTACTAGAAGGTAGTACTCCTCACTAGACTAGAAGGTACTCCACCAGTACTAGAAGGAGTACTCCCTCACTCAGTACTAGAGGAGTACTTCCCTCACTCAGTACTAGAGGTAGTACTTCCCTCGTACTAGAAGGTAGTCTTCCTATAGAGGAGTACTTCCTCCTCGTACTAGAGGTAGCTTCCTCACTCAGTACTAGAAGGTGTACTTCCCTACTCAGTACTAGAGGAGTACTTCCTCACTCAGTACTAGAGGTAGTACTTCTCACTCAGTACTAGAAGGTAGTACTTCCTCACTCAGTACTAGAAGGAGTACTCCTCCTCAGTACTAGAGGTAGTCTCCTCACTCAGTACTAGAAGGTAGTACTCCTCACTCAGTACTAGAAGGTAGTACTTCCCCCCACTATAGTATTTCAAGAAGGTGTACTTCCTCACTCAGTACTAGAAGGTAGTACTTCCTCTCAGTACTAGAGGTAGTACTTCCCTCACTCAGTACTGAAGGAGTATTCCCTCACTCAGTACTAGAAGGTAGTACTTCCTCACTCAGTACTAGAGGAGTACTCCCTCACTCAGTACTAGAAGGTAGTACCTCCCTCACTCAGTACTAGAAGGTAGTACCTCCCTCACTCAGTACTAGAAGGTAGTACCTCCCTCACTCAGTACTAGAAGGTAGTACTTTCCTCAGTACTAGAAGGTAGTACTTCCCTCACTCAGTACTAGAAGGTAGTACTTCCCTCACTCAGTACTAGAAGGTAGTACCTCCCTCACTCAGTACTAGAAGGTAGTACCTCCCTCACTCAGTACTAGAAGGTAGTACTTCCCTCACTCAGTACTAGAAGGTAGTACCTCCCTCACTCAGTACTAGAAGGTAGTACTTTCCTCACTCAGTACTAGAAGGTAGTACCTCCCTCACTCAGTACTAGAAGGTAGTACCTCCTCACTCAGTACTAGAAGGTAGTACTCCCTCACTCAGTACTAGAAGGTAGTACCTCCCTCACTCAGTACTAGAAGGTAGTACTTTCCTCACTCAGTACTAGAAGATAGTACTTCCCTCACTCAGTACTAGAAGGTAGTACTTTCCTCACTCAGTACTAGAAGGTAGTACCTCCCTCACTCAGTACTAGAAGGTAGTACTTTCCTCACTCAGTACTAGAAGGTAGTACCTCCCTCACTCAGTACTAGAAGGTAGTACCTTCCTCACTCAGTACTAGAAGGTAGTACCTCCCTCACTCAGTACTAGAAGGTAGTACTTTCCTCACTCAGTACTAGAAGGTAGTACCTCCCTCACTCAGTACTAGAAGGTAGTACCTCCCTCACTCAGTACTAGAAGGTAGTACTTTCCTCACTCAGTACTAGAAGGTAGTACCTCCCTGGTGGTTGACAGTGGAAGAACTAGGAGGAAACAGTGGCAAACACAGTACAAAGCTTCACCATAAGATACGATAAGTTCGAAGAGACTTTAAATTAATGACGCCTTTGATATAATTTGATTAGCTGTGAGAGTTTTTCTACTTCCAGAGCCCGGCCTTGGTCCAGGCTCGTCACGATTCACCACGGTCATTGAAAGTCAGCTTTAAATTCACTCGACAAAGGTGGCAGTAAATTAGTTTGAAATAATATAAAGCGAGAGTTTTAAGAAGCAAGGTTGGTAAACACGCGGGTTTACAATAAGTGCACAAGCCAGGTCAACCTGGGTAATGCATGTTGATCGTGTCCCTCATGGTCATGGATGCACTGAAAGACAACATGCACTCAACACAAGTGCCACCATTATGTATAAAATACGTGCAAAAGCAGACACATGGAAACGTGGGCATGTGGATTTATAACTTTAAGAAATACCCAACAGGTTGTTTGATCAGGTCATCAAGCAGGAGACATAGTCTGGGACCCTGCCGCAAGGGGCGTTCACCCCCTGACTCGTGTTAAGGTAACCTTGAAGTCAACTCAGGTTGCTGCTACCAGCGTTGAGGTCACTGCTGGCGCCACACATCCACAATAACTGCTAAAACATTAATTACACGTGAGTTATCTTCCCTGCAGGGAGCTATGATAGTGACGTAATTAAGCAGTGTGATATATGACGCTCTTGATGGCGCTAGTTTGTGACTGACAACCTTGATATCACTAATAACTTCCTCTCCGTGGTGTTGATGCCGGAACACTTGTTTATGACACTAAAATAACCATGAAAGTCACCTCGGTGTTTTCCAGCATTAAATTTCTGGGAACACCTTAAAGTCTTAAATATGTGTTGACTGGAGCGGAGGAGAGAGAGATACATGGTAATATATACCTGGGAGGTACTCGAGGGGCGGCTCCCAAATCCGCACACTGCCATAACAACATACTAGAACGAGAGATATGGGAGGAAGTGCAAGACAAACCCAGTAAAAAGCAATGGGCACAATAAGGGAGCACTGTATCAACATGCGTGGCACCACATGTCTTACCAGTAGATATCACAAACACTTGTCCACATTTTTCAAGAGAAATCTGGACAAGTATCTTCACCAGCTGGGGCTGCTGGCCACCAGCAACAACAGCCTGGTTAACCAGGCTAGCACCAGACGAGCCTGGTCCATGGCCGGGCTCCGGGAGTAGAAAAACTCTGGAAACTCATCAGAGGTACACCATTACCTCATTTTTCCACCACACTCAGAGTAAAGAAATATTCTATGGCTCCTTCGTGTCACTCAGCTTTAATCTGTGCGGAAGATAATTCAAGACCAGACATTGAGAAAGTCACTGTCCCATAGCTCGGTTGGTAGCGCACGCAGCTCACACATTCAGGTCCGTAGTTCGATCCTTGGTATGGGTGGAAACATTGAAGCTTTCCTTAAGACACCTGCTGTCACTTCACCTAGCAGTAAGTAGGTATCTGGGTGTTAGCCGACTGGTGTGGGTCGCATCCTGGGGACAAAACCTAATTTGCCTGAAATGTTCTGCATAACCAGAGGCTTCCTATATAGTGTGTCATTGATGCTATGGTCTGGATAAGTTGTATCATGTACTGGGCGAGATAAATATTATTATTGTTGTGAGGGAAGTATAGTGTGTCATTGATGCTATGGTCTGTATAAGTTGTATCATGTACTGGGCGAGATAAATATTATTATTGTTGTGAGGGAAGTATAGTGTGTCATTGATGCTATGGTCTGTATAAGTTGTATCATGTACTGGGCGAGATAAATATTATTATTGTTGTGAGGGAAGGCTTTATTGCAAGGTACCGTTCAGGGCTGGACCTTATCAAGTACACAGACGCACTAACACACCACCTTATAAGGTCAGCAAGGACCGTGAGTCAGTCTCGTGAGAGGTCACAGGAGAGGTAAGAAGTGAGGTAATGGGGTGAAGTCAGAGGTGAGTGAATCATCATATTAACTGTCCCTCAGGGAGGGTTGTGGACCCTGAGGGAGGGTTGCGGGCCCACAACCTTGTTTGTGGTGGTTAAGATCTAATATTGACGTGAGGTCTACCTGGAGGGTATTCCGGGGATCATCACCCCCGCGGCCCGGTCCATGACCAGGCCTCCTGCTGGATCAGGGCCTGATCGACGAGGCTGTTACTACTGGCCGCACGTAGTCCAACGTACGAACCACAGGCTGATCTGGCACTGACTTTAGGTATCTGGCCAGCTCCCTCTTGAAGACAACCAGGGGCCTATTTTTCATTGGGGGTATGTTGCATCGCCTGCCAAGTCTTTTGCTTTCGTAGGTCAGTCCCTCCAGGTTCTTCCAGATGTAGATAATGATGTATCTCTCTCGCCTACGCTCCAGTGAGCACAAGGCAAGTGCTTCCAGGCGTTCCCAGTAGTTAAGGTGTTTGATGGAACTTATATGTGCATATTGCGACCCCAGAATGGGCCCCAATGTATATACCTGTTTATGATATAGTATTTTATGTATATTTCCATTTTCTATAATTTTATATTGCTGATATTCTCGATAATAGCTAAATCGTTAATATCTTGCTTTATATTATTATTGGACTTATATTTGACATTTTGTAACATTATAAATTGTGCTCATGTTTGTAGTAGCTGCCTTGGAGTTGGCAAACTACAGTTTATGACATTTCGCTTGTTATGCTGCTGGCGCCTAGTTGCTGGTAGGGAGTCACGTGATTCCACCTGAGGTGGGTGGCTGCTTCTCCTTCCTCGAGAGCACTACGCAGCTGGACATCGTTGAGTCAACACCTCGCTCCTGTCTCTACTTGTTTTCTCGCCATTTAGACTATGTGTGGTAGAGTATGTATTCGGTGGTGAGACGAAACATACTTCTCAAGACTCTGTGTAACTCTGTTCACAGAGGATAGACTAGACAGTGATTTTCGACGTTTTTCTGGGTTGTGTGTCACATTGACACTCTGAGACAACTCTAGTCTCTAGCTACAGCTCCTGACCTAATTCGATAAGGCATCTGTGCACCGTCACAGTTTGGGATTGTTTATGCTGAACCTAGCTTCAGTAGAAAGGGAGTTTTGTGACTGTTTTGGAGGATCTATTGATGGTCCTCAGTTAGGGTCGATTTTTCTATCTCCTGGTTCCTGACGCTGTGTTGCTGTTGCTTGTTATATTGCTGTTCTGCGAATTAGTAATTTTACTGGTCAATCAAGCTGTTCTGATTGTCAGTTAGAGAAGCTAGCTTATGAGTTGTTCAGTCGGACACTGGTTGAGTTGAGTCTGTTACCTGGAGAGCATTCATACACACATATATTCTTATTTGCATATATCAGTATTATTGTAATTACTGACATTGTACCTGATGGTACTTCAGAGTCATTTGGATATATGTGCCCTCAGCACAGCCTTATGGTAAATGAGAGCAGTGTAGGAGCTAACCTCCTAATTAACCTCTTAATGCATTACTTAATGAATATCCTGATCATATGTACATTTATTTACTTTGAAACCCTAGACACTAACTTTGTTAATAAACATATTCAATTTTATGCTTTGGTTAGTATCCTACCAGTTGTAATCCTCTTGGAGACTATTGAATATATCGGATAACTGGACTAGGATACTGACTTTGTTGCAAAAGCCCAGTAACAGGCTGGATGCTAGAAGGGCTATGCTTTCTAGTGTTCACTGGAAATTTCTATTACTAATAGATATCGTGTATTTTTGTAACAGTGCAGTAAAGGTTCTCTGTACATTCTCTAGATCTGCAATTTCACCTGCCTTGAATGGGGATGTTAATGTACAGCAGTATTCCAGCCTAGAGAGAACAAGTGATTTAAAAAGGATCATCATTGGCTTGACATCTCTTGTCTTGAATGTTCTCATTATCCATCCTATCAGTTTCCTCGCAGATGTGATAGTGGCATTGTTGTGGTCCTTGAAGGTGAGGTCTTCGGACATTACCACTCCCAGGTCCTTCACATTTACTTTTCCGCTCTATTGTGTGTAGTATACTCAGTTCTTGCTATTGTTTCCTCCAGTTTTCCATAACGGAGTAGTTGGAATTTGTCTTCATTGAACATCATATTGTTCTCTGTTGCCCATTGGAAAACTTGGTTTATATCTTCTTGGAGATTTGCCGTGTCCTTAATGGATGACTCTCTCATGCAGATCCTAGTATCGTCTGCAAAGGATGATACAGTGCTGTGGTTTACATCTCTGTCCATGTCTGATATGAGAATGAGGAACAGGATAGGTGCGAGTACTGTGCCTTGTGGGACAGAGCTCTTCACTATGGCAGCTTCCGATTTGTTAGAAAGTTGAAGATTCATCTGCCTACTTTGCCAGTTATCCCTTTAGCATGCATTTTGTGTGCTATTACACCATGATCGCACTTGTCAAAGGCTTTTGCAAAGTCTGTGTATAATACATCTGCATTCTGTTTTCCAGTGCATCCAAGACCATATCATAGTGGTCTAGCAGTTGCGAGAGGCAGGAGCGACCTGCTCTGAACCCATGTTGCCCTGGATTGTGCAATTGTTGGGAGTTCAAGTGGTTTGCAATCCTGCTTCTTAGAACTCTTTCTAAGGAATTTATGATGTGGGACGTTAAAGCTCTTGGTCTATAGTTCTTAGCCATTTCTTTGCTGCCACCTTTATGGAGTGGGGTTATATCCGTTGTTTTCATTGACTGTGGAATCTCTCCCGTGTCTATGATCCTTCTCCATAGTATACTTAGGCCCCGTAAGAGGGGTTTCTTGCAGTTCTTAATGAACACAGAGTTCCACGAGTCTGGACCTGGTGCTGAGTGCATGGACATGTTGTCAATGGTAGTTTGTATAATCACCTAATTGTGGTTGCAGGGGTTGAGACTCAGCTCCTGGCCCCGCCTCTTCACTGATCGCTACTGGGTCCTCTCTCTCCCTGCTCTATGAGCTTTATCATACCTCGTCTTAAAGCTATGTATGGTTCCTGCCTCCACTACATCACTTGCTAGACTATTCCACTTCCTGACTACTCTATGGCTGAAGTGTGTGCGTGCGTGCGTGCGTGCGTGCGTGCGTGCTGTGTGTGTGTGTGTGTGCGTGCGTGTGTGTGTGTGTGTGTGTGTGTGTGTGTGTGTGTGTGTGTGTGTGTGCTAGTTACCGTGCATTGTAAGTGCTCCAGGCTGGTGTAATACCAGCCTCACTTCCCACACCATCTTAAGTGTAAAGTAAATATTAGATACCGCCATGAAGGTAACGCAGAGTTTACAATGGGAGTGTTGAGGTGCGTATATAGTGAATGTTAGCGCGGGTCTTGATGAATAACACACAGGTCCAACACTTGGCTCAGTAAAAGACACGTGTTGAACATGTGTACCATTTATCAACGTGTCAGTAACGTGTGTTGTGTGCGTTAAGACGACGGTTCCTCAGTCCTTACACACTATGAACCATATTACTTTACCACTTCAAATTAATTAAAAAACAAGAAACTTTGCTCCTGATCACAAATTAAACTTACAACCCTTTTATTCTTGCCGCATCTCCCTGCCTTGCTAGGCACCGCAGGTTGCAGGGGTCGCCGCATCTCCCTGCCTTGCTAGGCACCGCAGGTTGCAGGGGTCGCCGCCTCTCCCTGCCTTGCTAGGCACCGCAGGTTGCAGGGGTCGCCGCCTCTCCCTGCCTTGCTAGGCACCGCAGGTTGCAGGGGTCGCCGCCTCACCCTGCCTTGCTAGGCACCGCAGGTTGCAGGGGTCGCCGCCTCTCCCTGCCTTGCTAGGCACCGCAGGTTGCAGGGGTCGCCGCATCTCCCTGCCTTGCTAGGCACCGCAGGTTGCAGGGGTCGCCGCATCTCCCTGCCTTGCTAGGCACCGCAGGTTGCAGGGGTCGCCGCCTCTCCCTGCCTTGCTAGGCACCGCAGGTTGCAGGGGTCGCCGCCTCTCCCTGCCTTGCTAGGCACCGCAGGTTGCAGGGGTCGCCGCCTCACCCTGCCTTGCTAGGCACCGCAGGTTGCAGGGGTCGCCGCCTCTCCCTGCCTTGCTAGGCACCGCAGGTTGCAGGGTCGCCGCATCTCCCTGCCTTGCTAGGCACCGCAGGTTGCAGGGGTCGCCGCCTCCCTGCCTTGCTAGGCACCGCAGGTTGCAGGGGTCGCCGCCTCTCCTGCCTTGCTAGGCACCGCAGGTTGCAGGGGTCGCCGCCTCTCCCTGCCTTGCTAGGCTCTGCAGGTTGCAGGGGTCGCCGCCTCTCCCTGCCTTGCTAGGCACCGCAGGTTGCAGGGGTCGCCGCCTCTCCTGCCTTGCTAGGCACCGCAGGTTGCAGGGGTCGCCGCCTCTCCCTGCCTTGCTAGGCACCGCAGGTTGCAGGGGTCGCCGCCTCTCCCTGCCTTGCTAGGCTCTGCAGGTTGCAGGGGTCGCCGCCTCTCCCTGCCTTGCTAGGCACCGCAGGTTGCAGGGGTCGCCGCCTCACCCTGCCTTGCTAGGCACCGCAGGTTGCAGGGTTCGCCGCCTCCCTGCCTTGCTAGGCTCTGCAGGTTGCAGGGGTCGCCGCCTCTCCCTGCCTTGCTAGGCACCGCAGGTTGCAGGGGTCGCCGCCTCTCCCTGCCTTGCTAGGCTCTGCAGGTTGCAGGGGTCGCCGCCTCTCCCTGCCTTGCTAGGCTCTGCCGGTTGCAGGGGTCGCCGCTCTCCCTGCCTTGCTAGGCACCGCAGGTTGCAGGGGTCGCCGCCTCTCCCTGCCTTGCTAGGCTCTGCAGGTTGCAGGGGTCGCCGCCTCTCCCTGCCTTGCTAGGCACCGCAGGTTGCAGGGGTCGCCGCCTCTCCCTGCCTTGCTAGGCACCGCAGGTTGCAGGGGTCGCCGCCTCTCCCTGCCTTGCTAGGCACCGCAGGTTGCAGGGGTCGCCGCCTCTCCCTGCCTTGCTAGGCTCTGCAGGTTGCAGGGGTCGCCGCCTCTCCCTGCCTTGCTAGGCACCGCAGGTTGCAGGGGTCGCCGCCTCTCCCTGCCTTGCTAGGCTCTGCAGGTTGCAGGGGTCGCCGCCTCTCCCTGCCTTGCTAGGCACCACAGGTTGCAGGGGTCGCCGCCTCTCCCTGCCTTGCTAGGCACCGCAGGTTGCAGGGGTCGCCGCCTCTCCCTGCCTTGCTAGGCACCGCAGGTTGCAGGGGTCGCCGCCTCTCCCTGCCTTGCTAGGCTCCGCAGGTTGCAGGGGTCGCCGCCTCTCCCTGCCTTGCTAGGCACCGCAGGTTGCAGGGGTCGCCGCCTCTCCCTGCCTTGCTAGGCACCGCAGGTTGCAGGGGTCGCCGCCTCCCCTGCCTTGCTAGGCACCGCAGGTTGCAGGGGTCGCCGCCTCTCCCTGCCTTGCTAGGCACCGCAGGTTGCAGGGGTCGCCGCCTCTCCTGCCTTGCTAGGCACCGCAGGTTGCAGGGTCGCCGCCTCACCCTGCCTTGCAGGCACCGCAGGTTGCAGGGGTCGCCGCCTCTCCCTGCCTTGCTAGGCACCGCAGGTTGCAGGGGTCGCCGCCTCACCCTGCCTTGCTAGGCTCCACAGGTTGCAGGGGTCGCCGCCTCTCCCTGCCTTGCTAGGGTCCACAGGTTGCAGGGGTCGCCGCCTCTCCCTGCCTTGCTAGGCTCCACAGGTTGCAGGGGTCGCCGCCTCTCCCTGCCTTGCTAGTCTCCGCAGGTTGCAGGGGTCGCCACAGATTATACCACTTCACAAAGTTAGTTCATTTGTCTGTCCTGAGTGTTTTATTTAATAGTTTATTTTCATAATATAATACATCACTCTTATTAACATGGTTCAGGGCAAGAGGGACATCACAGCTGCAACAGATACCACCCACATTAACCCAATAAAGACTTTAAATTACTGGGAACTCCTCAGTTCATTAATGTGTACTCATGGGAGCCGAGGGAGACACACAGAATAATAATAATTATCTTTATTTCTACATGTTATGTTGAGCATTTCCCGCAAATTAGATCAGTTTTGTCCCCAGGATGCGACCCACACCAGTCCACTAACACGCAGGTACCTGTTTTACTGATAGGTGAACATAGACAGCAGGTATCTTAAGGAAACACGTCCTACTGTTTCCACCCGTACCGGGAATCGACCCCTGCACCTCAGTGTGTTAGCCGAGTGCTCCAGCAATCGAGCTATGGGACACATGATATTATGTACCTGGAAGGTACCTGAGGACCTTGATGCAAATCTTCACACTGGCATAACGACATACTGGAGTGAATAATATGAGGTAATGTGCAGAATTAATCCAATGAAAGCAGGAGCAATATGGACAGTGATGAATTAGACACATGTCAAACATCTGGGTATCTTTACTTTGTAGATGTTTCGCCCTCCAGTATCTTTATCAATACATGGACATAAGATGAAGATTGTAGAAATATATAGAGAAAACAGAGGAAGATAATCAGCCATGGAGGTGATGAGCACCGTAGTGTAGAATACTGAAGCACAGGCAGGAAGACTGGTGCTTATATAGTGCAGTGTAGCAGACGAAGGTATTATCACTGGGGACTCCCTCCTACCATTCACATTACCTTCGTCTGCTACACTTCATCTCACTCCAGTATATAAGCACCAGTCTTCCTGCCTGTGCTTCAGTATTCCATACTCATCACCTGCTCCATAGCTGAGGGACTCATCACCTGCTCCATGGCTGAGGGACTCATCACCTGCTCCATGCTTGAGGGACTCATCACCTGCTCCATGCTTGAGGGACTCATCACCTGCTCCATGCTTGAGGGACTCATCACCTGCTCCATGCTTGAGGGACTCATCACCTGCTCCATGCTTGAGGGACTCATCACCTGCTCCATGCTTGAGGGACTCATCACCTGCTCCATGCTTGAGGGACTCATCACCTGCTCCATGCTTGAGGGACTCATCACCTGCTCCATGACTGAGGGACTCCTCACCTGCTCCATGGTTGAGGGACTCATCACCTGCTCCATGCTTGACGGACTCATCACCTGCTCCATGCTTGAGGGACTCATCACCTGCTCCATGCTTGAGGGACTCATTACCTCATCTTCCTCTGTCTTCTCTATATATTTCGACAGTGTTCACGTTATGTCCATGTATTGTATTGATATATGTTGCACATGTGTGTAACTTAACATCCGTGGTCCAAGACTGTTCAACATCTTACCAGGAGATATCAGAAACTCTGCAAGAACAAGCGTAGAAGTCTTCAAGCCTGGACCAGGGCCGGGCTCCACGAGTACAAAAAGCTATACATTCTTATCAAAGGTATGTCCTCCACAGGATGGATATGAGGTGCACAATAAACTAGCCACTACCATCCACAGGATGGATATGAGGTGCACAATAAACTAGCCACTACCATCCACAGGATGGATATGAGGTACACAATAAACTAGCCACTACCATCCACAGGATGGATATGAGGTGCACAATAAACTAGCCTACTACCATCCACAGGATGGATATGAGTGCACAATAAACTAGCCACTACCATCCACAGGATGGATATGAGGTGCACAATAAACTAGCTACTACCATCCACAGGATGGATATGAGGTGCACAATAAACTAGCCACTCCCTATCCACAGGATGGATATGAGGTCACAATAAACTAGCCACTACCATCCACAGGATGGATATGAGGTGCACAATAAACTAGCCACTACTCATCCACAGGATGGATATGAGGTACACAATAAACTAGCCACTACCATCCACAGGATGGATATGAGGTGCACAATAAACTAGCCACTACCATCCACAGGATGATATGAGGTACACAATAAACTAGCCACTACCATCCACAGGATGGATATGAGGTGCACAATAACTAGCCACTACCATCCACAGGATGGATATGAGGTACACAATAAACTAGCCACTACCATCCACAGGATGGATATGGGGTCACAATAAACTAGCCACTACCATCCACAGGATGGATATGAGGTACACAAAACTAGCCACTACCATCCACAGGATGGATATGGGTCACAATAAACTAGCCACTACCATCCACAGGATGGATATGAGGTGCACAATAAACTAGCCACTACCATCCACAGGATGATATGAGGTACACAATAAACTACCACTACCATCCACAGGATGGATATGAGGTGCACAATAAACTAGCCACTACCATCCACAGGATGGATATGAGGTACACAATAAACTAGCCACTACCATCCACAGGATGGATATGAGGTGCACAATAAACTAGCCACTACCATCCACAGGATGGATATGAGGTGCACAATAAACTAGCCACTACCATCCACAGGATGGATATGAGGTGCACAATAAATTAGCCACTACCATCCACAGGATGGATATGAGGTGCACAATAAACTAGCCACTACCATCCACAGGATGGATATGAGGTGCACAATAAACTAGCCACTACCATCCACAGGATGGATATGAGTACACAATAAACTAGCCACTACCATCCACAGGATGGATATGAGGTGCACAATAAACTAGCCACTACCATCCACAGGATGGATATGAGGTCACAATAAACTAGCCACTACCATCCACAGGATGGATATGAGGTGCACAATAAATAGCCACTACCATCCACAGGATGGATATGAGGTCACAATAAACTAGCCACTACCATCCACAGGATGGATATGAGGTGCACAATAAACTAGCCACTACCATCCACAGGATGGATATGAGGTGCACAATAAACTAGCCACTACCATCCACAGGATGGATATGGGGTGCACAATAAACTAGCGTCTTGGGAGGCAGAATAACTCGCCAATAAACGTGCGTTATTAATGTTACGTTATTCGCATTCTTGTTTATGTAGTTTTTCGTTAGTTAAATTTTTAGTGTAATTCGTAATTTTGAATTCGTAATTCGTAATTTTATTCTCCAGTGGTTCAAAGGTGGTTGACCATCAGCTTTTGTCAGCTGATGGTCACCCACCTGACTTGAGCTGGTGGTCACCCACCTGACTTGAGCTGGTGGTCACCCACCTGACTTCACTTGGTGGTCACCCACCTGACTCCAGCTGGTGCTCACCCACCTGACTCCAACTTGACCAGTGTTGTGGTACACGATCACTTGGCGCCGCGGTGGTAATTGACGGATAAGTGATGGGTTAAGTACTTGTTTGAAACAAGTACAGACTGGAGTGGCTATCTTCCCTATCTTGTTTTATTTGCAGACAAACAAGAGGAGCCTTGTGTAGGGTCGTGTGGTGCGAGGCACTTTACTATGTTTGGTGGGGTCAAGTGTTTTGAGTAGGGTCGTGTAGTGCCAGGCATCTTACTATGTTTGGTGGGGGCAAGTGCCTTGTGTAGGGTCGTGTAGTGGTGTCTTGGATCGTGTGCGCACGATGGTATACTTGGAGTATACCTGTAGGGTGTTCGGGGGTCAACGCCCCCGCGGTCCAGTCCTTGACCAGGCAGTGTGGTGGATCAGGGCCTGATCAACTAGGCTGTTGCTGCTGGCCACACGCAATCCAACGTACGAACCACAACCCGGCTGATCAGGTACTGACTTCAGCTATAAAATGACTTGTTGCTGTAGTGTATAAGGTTAGGTTAGGTAATGTTTGTCAGGAAACATGACAAGTGTTTCCTGACGCGGGTCATATGATGACCCACAGGTGGAGCTTTTGGTCATCTGACCGAGGCCTTCCACTGGCTTACCCCTCCACTGTACAAGTTAATGCATTCGGCATAACCATTTCTTTACAGGTTTTATAATTACGTTTATTTGTAGTTTAACAGAGTGGTTATATAGGCTGGTGAGAATCATCTCTTAGTTCTTAAATAGTGCAAATGCTCTTTCAACTGTGCTAACTATATAAACCCGTCGGTGTTGTTGTATACTAGTACTGACTGGACAGCAACGAAAGCCAGCTCCAAGAAAATGTCTTATTAGTTATAGGTGTGTCTGTCTTGCTTCACTAGTGTCATTACTGCCCTGCTACCTGTCTGCAACATTGCTACACTGACAGGTGTCTGCAACATTGCTACACTGACAGGTGTCTGCAACATTGCTACACTGACAGGTGTCTGCAACATTGCTACACTGACAGGTGTCTGCAACATTGCTACACTGACAGGTGTCTGCAACATTGCTACACTGACAGGTGTCTGCAACATTGCTACACTGACAGGTGTCTGCAACATTGCTACACTGACAGGTGTCTGCAACATTGCTACACTGACAGGTGTCTGCAACATTGCTACACTGACAGGTGTCTGCAACATTGCTACACTGACAGGTGTCTGCAACATTGCTACACTGACAGGTGTCTGCAACATTGCTACACTGACAGGTGTCTGCAACATTGCTACACTGACAGGTGTCTGCAACATTGCTACACTGACAGGTGTCTGCAACATTGCTACACTGACAGGTGTCTGCAACATTGCTACACTGACAGGTGTCTGCAACATTGCTACACTGACAGGTGTCTGCAACATTGATACACTGACAGGTGTCTGCAACATTGCTACACTGACAGGTGTCTGCAACATTGCTACACTGACAGGTGTCTGCAACATTGCTACACTGACAGGTGTCTGCAACATTGCTACACTGACAGGTGTCTGCAACATTGCTACACTGACAGGTGTCTGCAACATTGCTACACTGACAGGTGTCTGCAACATTGCTACACTGACAGGTGTCTGCAACATTGCACACTGACAGGTGTCTGCAACATTGCTACACTGACAGGTGTCTGCAACATTGCTACACTGACAGGTGTCTGCAACATTGCTACACTGACAGGTGTCTGCAACATTGCTACACTGACAGGTGTCTGCAACATTGCTACACTGACAGGTGTCTGCAACATTGCTACACTGACAGGTGTCTGCAACATTGCTACACTGACAGGTGTCTGCAACATTGCTACACTGACAGGTGTCTGCAACATTGCTACACTGACAGGTGTCTGCAACATTGCTACACTGACAGGTGTCTGCAACATTGCTACACTGACAGGTGTCTGCAACATTGCTACACTGACAGGTGTCTGCAACATTGCTACACTGACAGGTGTCTGCAACATTGCTACACTGACAGGTGTCTGCAACATTGCTACACTGACAGGTGTCTGCAACATTGCTACACTGACAGGTGTCTGCAACATTGCTACACTGACAGGTGTCTGCAACATTGCTACACTGACAGGTGTCTGCAACATTGCTACACTGACAGGTGTCTGCAACATTGCTACACTGACAGGTGTCTGCAACATTGCTACACTGACAGGTGTCTGCAACATTGCTACACTGACAGGTGTCTGCAACATTGCTACACTGACAGGTGTCTGCAACATTGCTACACTGACAGGTGTCTGCAACATTGCACTTGTAAAGACCACTATTATAAATAAAGTGAAGAACTTAAATAAGTGTGAACATTAGACACATGTTCAACACTTGGGTATCTGTATTGAGGAAATGTTTTACAACACACTGGCTTCATCAGTCCTATCTTTACCATCTTCTTTGTATTCTACTGATGAAGCCAGTGTGTGTGGCTTCATCCAGATGGTGGTGAATTATCATTCACACCACGTCCCTGGACTGTCATCCATAACATGTTATTGAACTGTCATCCATAACATGTTATTGAACTGTCATCCATAACATGTTATTGAACTGTCATCCATAACATGTTATTGAACTGTCATCCATAACATGTTATTGAACTGTCATCCATAACATGTTATTGAACTGTCATCCATAACATGTTATTGAACTGTCGTCCATAACATGTTGAACTATCATCCATAACATGTTATTGAACTGTCATCCATAACATGTTATTGAACTGTCGTCCATAACATGTTATTGAACTATCATCCATAACATGTTATTGAACTGTCATCCATAACATGTTATTGAACTGTCGTCCATAACATGTTATTGAACTGTCATCCATAACATGTTATTGAACTGTCATCCATAACATGTTATTGAACTGTCATCCATAACATGTTATTGAACTATCATCCATAACGTGTTATTGAACTATCATCCATAACGTGTTATTGAACTATCATCCATAACGTGTTATTGAACTGTCATCCATAACGTGTTATTGAACTGTCATCCATAACGTGTTATTGAACTGTCATCCATAACGTGTTATTGAACTGTCATCCATAACGTGTTATTGAACTGTCATCCATAACGTGTTATTGAACTGTCATCCATAACGTGTTATTGAACTGTCATCCATAACATGTTATTGAACTGTCATCCATAACATGTTATTGAACTGTCATCCATAACATGTTATTGAACTGTCATCCATAACATGTTATTGAACTGTCATCCATAACATGTTATTGAACTATCATCCATAACGTGTTATTGAACTATCATCCATAACGTGTTATTGAACTATCATCCATAACGTGTTATTGAACTGTCATCCATAACGTGTTATTGAACTGTCATCCATAACGTGTTATTGAACTGTCATCCATAACGTGTTATTGAACTGTCATCCATAACGTGTTATTGAACTGTCATCCATAACGTGTTATTGAACTGTCATCCATAACATGTTATTGAACTGTCATCCATAACATGTTATTGAACTGTCATCCATAACATGTTATTGAACTGTCATCCATAACATGTTATTGAACTGTCATCCATAACATGTTATTGAACTATCATCCATAACATGTTATTGAACTTTCATCCATAACATGTTATTGAACTGTCATCCATAACATGTTATTGAACTGTCATCCATAACATGTTATTGAACTGTCATCCACAACATCTTGTTCCATACAAATATGGAACAGGATGAACTTGGAGCCATGTGTGGGCCCGAAGTTTCATTTAGTCAGCTAACTTTATTTCGTTGATATGATTATGTTGTACGAACATGTTCCAGACTCGAGTCATCCTGGGAATACATGATCTCAGATGAAGGTTACAGTGAGTGTAGTGGCTCCTTGCTGCCCGTCTTGTGGTGTAGAATCTCTCTCTCTCTCTCTCTCTCTCTCTCTCTCTCTCTCTCTCTCTCTCTCTCTCTCTCTCTCTCTCTCTCTCTCTCTCTCCAGGAATACACAAATTAGACAGTAGTTACAGTGCGCTACCTGTTTCTTTTGATGCCAGACTGACAGCAACAAGAGCCACCTGCCAAAACAGACTGAAAGCAACAAGAGCCACCTGCCACAATTTAAGTCACGGTAAACTTTTCCACCTGGGTGTTACAGCTGGTGCCGTCGACCTGCCTCACAGCTTGGCTTCCTTTCCCCACCTCGGGCACCGTTTAGAGGTTTCCGCCCCTGGCTTGATGTGAGGGAAGATTCGTCAGGAAACGGGAGAAACGTCTTATGACGTTTCTGGAGGTTTTGGTGGTCTGGCGGAGGCTTCGGACTGGCTTACTTGAGGTTTTAATCTGACGGAGGCTTCGGACTGGCTTACTTGAGGTTTTAATCTGACGGAGGCTTCAGACGACTGGCTTGTTTGAGGTTTTAATCTGACGGAGGCTTCTGACGACTGGCTTGCTTGAGGTTTTAATCTGACGGAGGCTTCAGGCTAGCTTATTTGATCCACCTTCATACACAGCTTCAGGAGTAGGTATGTTAAGGTGAGAGAGACCAGAAATCGGTGATGCCGAGCCAACACAGTAACTGTAAGCACAGTACTGGACAGTGTCACTCGTACTGTGATGATCACATCATCACGACAGTACTGGACAGTGTCAGTAAGACTCACTCGCCATTTGTTCAAATCCTGGAGTTTACCTGAAGAGGGTTTCGGGGGTCAACGCCCCCGCGGCTTGGTCTGAGACCAAGCCTCATCCCACTAGTTTCGTGGTTTGTATGCAATCGTGTTTACAATTTCGTGAGTCGTGATAGCACGACTTGCGCTTCCAGTAGAGGGTCACACTCACCTGTGTCGTTACCTCCAGCTGCTTCACCTCAGCTCTTGTATGTGCAGTCTGGCACCATGAATTGAGGGACTCATCACCTCAAAACTTCTGCTACTACTTCTGCTGCTGTTCCTGCTGCTGCTGCTGCAGCAGCAGATAAATGGTATAAAATACCCACACGATGGCAAAATAAACACAAATGCAGTAAAAGGTGAGCCTTTATTAACAATGTTTCGCCCACACAGTGGACTTTATCAAGTCACAAACATGTATATATGTTTGTGTCTTGATAAAGCCCACTATGTGGGCGAAAAATAGTCAATAAAGAATCGCATTTTACTGCATTTGTGGTCATTTCTACTACCACTACTGCTGCTGTCTTCAGCGTTATTGTAGTGGACTCTACTGAAGATTCTTGTGTAGGTGCGACGTTTCGTCAAAGACACCCAGGTGTTACACATGTCTTATTCATCAATGACATCCAGGTGTTACACATGTCTTATTCATCAATGACATCCAGGTGTTACACATGTCTTATTCATCAATGACACCCAGGTGTTACACATGTCTTATTCATCAATGACATCCAGGTGTTACACATGTCTTATTCATCAATGACATCCAGGTGTTACACATGTCTTATTCATCAATGACACCCAGGTGTTACACGTCTTATTCATCAATGACACCCAGGTGTTACACATGTCTTATTCATCAATGACACCCAGGTGTTAGACATGTCTTATTCATCAATGACACCCAGGTGTTACACATGTCAAGTAAAAGGACACAAATGCAACTAATGTGACATTTTATTGTGGCAACGTTTCGCTCTCCAGGAGCTTTCTCAAGCCTGGAGAGCGAAACGTTGCCACAATAAAATGTCACATTAGTTGCATTTGTGTCCTTTTACTTAACATATTGTCGGTAATTCTACCAATATTATTACGTTACACATGTCATTCATCAATGACACCCAGGTGTTACACGTCTTATTCATCAATGACACCCAGGTGTTACACATGTCTTATTCATCAAAGACACCCAGGTGTTACACGTCTTATTCATCAATGACACCCAGGTGTTACACGTCTTATTCATCAATGACACCCAGGTGTTACACATGTCTTATTCATCAAAGACACCCAGGTGTTACACATGTCTTATTCATCAATGACACCCAGGTGTTACACATGTCTTATTCATCAATGACACCCAGGTGTTACACATGTCTTATTTATTCATCAATGACACCCAGGTGTTACACATGTCTTATTCATCAATGACACCCAGGTGTTACACATGTCTTATTCATCAATGACACCCAGGTGTTACACATGTCTTATTCATCAAAGACACCCAGGTGTTACACATGTCTTATTCATCAATGACACCCAGGTGTTACACATGTGTCTTATTCATCAATGACACCCAGGTGTTACACATGTCTTATTCATCAATGACACCCAGGTGTTACACATGTCTTATTCATCAAAGACACCCAGGTGTTACACATGTGTCTTATTCATCAAAGACACCCAGGTGTTACACATGTGTCTTATTCATCAGACACCCAGGTGTTACACATGTTTTATTCATCAAAGACACCCAGGTGTTACACATGTCTTATTCATCAAAGACACCCAGGTGTTACACATGTGTCTTATTCATCAAAGACACCCAGGTGTTACACATGTCTTATTCATCAAAGACACCCAGGTGTTACACGTGTCTTATTCATCAAAGACACCCAGGTGTTACACATGTGTCATATTCATCAAAGACACCCAGGTGTTACACATGTCTTAGTCATCAATGACACCCAGGTGTTACACATGTCTTATTCATCAATGACACCCAGGTGTTACACATGTCTTATTCATCAATGACACCCAGGTGTTACACATGTGTCTTATTCATCAAAGACACCCAAGTATTACACATGTGTCTTATTCATCAAAGACACCCAGGTGTTACACATGACTTATTCGTCAAAGACACCCAGGTGTTACACATGTGTCTTATTCGTCAAAGACACCCAGGTGTTACACATGTGTCTTATTCATCAAAGACACCCAGGTGTTACACATGTGTCTTATTCATCAAAGACACCCAGGTGTTACACATGTCTTATTCATCAAAGACACCCAGGTGTTACACATGTCTTATTCGTCAAAGACACCCAGGTGTTACACATGTGTCTTATTCGTCAAAGACACCCAGGTGTTACACATGTGTCTTATTCATCAAAGACACCCAGGTGTTACACATGTCTTATTCATCAAAGACACCCAGGTGTTACACGTGTCTTATTCATCAATAAAGACACCCAGGTGTTGCACATGTGTCTTATTCATCAATAAAGACACCCAGGTGTTGTACATGCGTCTTATTCATCAATAAAGACACCCAGGTGTTGCACATGTGTCTTATTCATCAATAAAGACACCCAGGTGTTGCACATGTCTTATTCATCAATGACACCCAGGTGTTGCACATGTGTCTTATTCATCAACTCGTCGGAATTGTGTATCATCAATAATATTATCAACAGTCTGGTTGATCTGGTTGACTTCAACAGCCTATCGGAGGGACTTAACCAATAAACTTTAAGAGTGAACTTGACAAGTTTCTGAGGTAAGTTCGTGACCAGCTGGGCTGTGTGAGATACGTTGGAGTGCGTGAGGCCAGCAGTAGTAGCATGGTTGATCAGGACCAGCCCGCAGGGGCGTTGACCCCACGTTTAGGTCCTTCGTGTACCAGTCACTTCAGGAAGTGTGGTCAGTGTTAGGGTGCGGGGTAGTGGTGGGGGGGGGGTTACAACAACCCTGGTAACCAGTCACAAGAACAACCCGAGGGACTGGAGTGAAACTCGTAAACATAGTGTATGTGAACTCTTGTAATGCACTCAGTAAGTTCCCTCTCTCTACCCTCCCTCCCTCCTGTTCCCTCCCTCCTGTTCCCTCCCTCACCTCCCTCCCTCCAGGGGTGAACAACAGTGTTCATGTCAGCTAGAAAGTTCCCAGCGGGTGTTCAAAAATTGCTTCGATTTAGTCGAAGCGGCCAGTCAATTTTATATATATATATATATATATATATATATATATATATATATATATATATATATATATATATATATATATATATATATATATATATATATATATATATAAAGAGGTACGTTTATTGTCTTCTCTGAGGATGAGGGTCCCAATAAAGTTCCAGAGGTGGTACCTCCCTATATTGTCTATGATATATATATATATATATATATATATATATATATATATATATATATAATAAATATATATAACATATATAAAATATGCAAGAAAACACTATGAAAAGTGATATAAGAATTCAAGCTACTACTACATTATCAAGGAACTATGATAATGTGAGTAGTCACATACTAAGACTATTATTATAGTGTTAGCTTGATATATATATATTATATATATATATATATATATATATATATATATATATATATATATATATATATATATATATATATATACATATATATAATATATATACATATGTATAATTAAATTTAGTAATTTGTATAGGAGAAGGGGTTACTAGCCTCTTGCTCCCGGTATTTTAGTCGCCTCTTACGACACGCATGGCTTACGGAGGAAGAATTCTTTTCCACTTCCCCATGGACATTATATATATATGTGACTCAGGGAGGACTGGAAGGTGTGTACTCTGCATCAAAGAACACAGTACTCATAGCAGTCCCTTCAACCTGAATGACCTACATTCTCAATATAAAAATATGAAAAGGCGAATTATTTTTATTGTGAGTATAACGATGGTGTTGAGTGAGTGGTCCGGCCTCGGAGCCAGGGTTTAGTGCTCCTCACAGGGCCACTGAACTGCAATTTGTTTAAAATGTGTTGTGTAATGTATGTAACAGTTCGATGGAGGACCCAGACCTTGAAGCAACGACCTGGTGGTGCTGAGATTATTGTTTCCTTCCTCAACCACTGTACCACAGACACTGAGGAGTTCCTCAACCACTGTACCATAGACACTGAGGAGTTCCTCAACCACTGTACCATAGACACTGAGGAGTTCCTCAACCACTGTACCATAGACACTGAGGAGTTCCTCAACCACTGTACCATAGACACTGAGGAGTTCCTCAACCACTGTACCACAGACACTGAGGAGTTCCTCAACCACTGTACCATAGACACTGAGGAGTTCCTCAACCACTGTACCATAGACACTGAGGAGTTCCTCAACCACTGTACCATAGACACTGAGGAGTTCCTCAACCACTGTACCATAGACACTGAGGAGCTCCTCAACCACTGTACCATAGACACTGAGGAGTTCCTCAACCACTGTACCACAGACACTGAGGAGTTCCTCAACCACTGTACCATAGACACTGAGGAGTTCCTCAACCACTGTACCACAGACACTGAGGAGTTCCTCAACCACTGTACCACAGACACTGAGGAGTTCTACAGTTCCTCAACCACTGTACCACAGACACTGAGGAGTTCCTCAACCACTGTACCATAGACACTGGGGGGAGTTCCTCAACCACTGTACCATAGACACTGAGGAGTTCCTCAACCACTGTACCATAGACACTGAGGAGTTCCTCAACCACTGTACCATAGACACTGAGGAGTTCCTCAACCACTGTACCATACACACTGAGGAGTTCCTCAACC